>PVIR01007206.1:0-62114 GCA_004026965.1 Petromus typicus
GTAAATATATGTCCCACCATCACTGCCACACAGTGTGCTATGCCTGCTAATACCATCCCCATAATTGA
This sequence comes from Petromus typicus, assembly GCA_004026965.1. Taxonomy (NCBI): domain Eukaryota; kingdom Metazoa; phylum Chordata; class Mammalia; order Rodentia; family Petromuridae; genus Petromus; species Petromus typicus. Next base: position 69 of record PVIR01007206.1, read on the forward strand.
GCTTGCATGTTTCATCACTGATTCTGAACTGTGATAATCCTGAATAACACTATTATTGGACACATAATATTGGTGCTAGAGAGCCTCCTCCTGAGGCCTCAGTTCCAAAACTTTCCCCACAAGTCCTCACAACTTCCTGTCTAATAAGTGGGGTCGTGAAGTAGGTTGTATAGTATATGTGGCAACAGCTTGGCCTATTGCTTCCGAACTTTCTACTCTATGTTGTAGTACATGAGTACGTAGTGCCTTAAGTGCCTTATATATTTTCTTGTAGTATTCCATTGCAGGCATACACAGCATTTATTTATCTGTTAAGTAGTTGTTGAACATTTTCAGTTCCATCTTTTAACTGATAAGAGTAAGGCAGTTGTATGTGGGGACATCCAAGTATCTGTGTAAACATGTGTTCTAATTTATCTTGGATAAATAACCCAGAAACGAAATTGGTGAGTCATATGGTAAAACTGGCATTAACCCTTTGGATAAATTGGTGAACTAATTTTATAAAGCAATGGCATCATTTTACTTTCCCACCAGTAATATACAAGGTCCTCAGCTTCTCCATCTCTGCACCACCCCTTGTTTTTATTTTCTCCATTATATCCATTTAGTGGATATGAAGTAGTTTCTCATTATAAGTTTAATTTACATTTCCCTAATGATGACGAATAATGTTGAGTACTCTTTCATTTGTTTATTGATCATAAATATGTAATCTTTAGTGAGATTGCTATGGAAATGTTTTTTTCCACCTTACATTGGTTATGTATCACTCTGTTGTTGAGTTAAAAGTATCTTTTATGTTTTAGGCACAAATATTTTATTACCATGTGATTTGAAACATTCCTTCATATTCTGTGATTTAATTTTTTCCCTTTCTGATGTTTATTGACAAATGTAAACTCTGAAGTCCAGTTTATTATTTTTTCTTTGATAACTATTTATAAGCCAGTTAAAACCTCATCATCTGTTGAAAAGATTATGCTTTCATAATAGAACTACCTTTGCGATTCTAGAATATTAGTTCTCAGCCAGCATGATTTCCCCCCCATCATTTTGAAAATATATTTTGGTTTAAACCCATCCCTGAGTTCACAGTTGAACATGCTGATAGGAGGCTGGTTCTGCCTGGAAGAAGTGTGTCATTGGCTGTGACCTCGATGATGTATAACCTGTCCCCAGCCCCCTCATCTCTCATTGGCTCTCTTGCTCTCTGCTTCCACCTGCCGTAAGGTGAACAGCTTTACTCTGCTGTCCCAGCGTGCCAGGAAGCTCCTGTTGTGGAGGCAGCTGACCATGCACTGAAACCTCCGAAACTGTGAGCCCAGAAAAAACTCTGCGTCTTTAAGTTGTGTCAGGATTACACAGTGGAAAGTTGATGGATGCGATGTATCAGTATGTTTTCTGCCCTCTATTATTTCTGATGACAAGTCAACTGATGAATTTATTATGATTTGCTTGTAGACAATGAGGCATTGTCTCTTGCTGCTTTTGAGATTGTATTTCTGTGTTTGATTTTTAACAGTTTACCAGATATGTCCATTGGTGATAATTTTTTATTGTAACTCATTTAAATGTACTGAATTTCTGGGAAGTTCAAGAAACTTTTATCCATTATTTTTTTAATGTCCTCCTGCCCTTTTATACATTCTTCGTCTCCTATTACCCAATAGTAGTAGCATTACATTTGTGTTGATAGACATTTGTTTTTCTCACCTTCCTCTGACGTTAGCTCCATTTGTCTACTTTTTCTTTCCATTCCCCCACAGGCTCCCCTCTGCTAGTCTACCTTCAGCGTTGCTGATTCTTCTTTAGCAGCTCAGATCTACTGTCAGTCCTCTCTAGGAAAGTGTCTGTTTAGTCCTGGCACTTCTCACCTACACTGTTTGCTTGAAGTCCTTACTCTTTAAGCAAACCTCCTGATGTTATCTATTTTACGAACCATTGTCACAATACTTCATTTTCTTAAACAATGTTTTCATTAGCTCTCTGAACATATTGATAATAGCTTCTGTGAATTTCGTTCTTGTGAAACTCAATTTCTCACCTTCTCAAAGAAGAACTTCTTTTTATCATCTCCCTTCTGTGTGCCACGTTTTCTCATTTGTTGTTATGTATTATTCAAAATTTGGCATTTTATATACTATGTTATCATAAATTTACAATCTCTTCCCCCTTCTACGGACTGGATTTGGAGCTGGTTTTATTGCTTTGGTTTGTCTTGTTTGTTTAGTGATTTTCCTGGAGTAAGTCTGTTTCTTGGCTACCTGTGGGTGTTTTTTGTGCTTTTGTTGTTTGATCTGCTCTGCCTTGTAACCTCTGACTGGCTGCAGGGTGAGCCTTCTCCTTCTCTCACTTTGGCTTTCCAAATTGTTCTGCTCTTCCAAAAATCAGTCTTCAGTGGAGCAGCAAAGTACAGGTGTCCACGGCCCACCTAGAACCTTCAGGGGATAGTCCTGGACCAACATGGGCAGCTCCGGGGAAACATACCTAGGGGGCCACTGTAATACTCTGATATATTCCCTTCACTTGACAAGGACTTCTTGGCTATTACATTGGGTCAGTTTCCAGAGACTTAAAATGATTGGCTCTCTCAGTTTTGCCCCGTTTTATTACTGATTTAGAAGATGAGATTTTTCTAGCCTCCTCACACTGCCAGCTTAGATTTCAGTCCAACTCCTGGGTGTCTTCATTGCTATCTTGTCCCTTTGTTAGTATTCAACTGATCTGGGCCCCTCAGTTCTTTCAATGATTGATGTACAAGTAGCATTTTTTGTTTTCAAAGTAAATTTACTTAAATGTGTACTGTAGTGGATAATGTTTAAATACAACTCCATCATAAGCATGCTACACTAAATTTATATGACTCTATAACCATTAATTTTAAATAAAGCAGCAAAGTTAAATGATGGCAGTTATATATTTGCCATCATGCCACTATGCTTTGCCTAACTTGCTTTTCATCTAGGATCCACTCTTAAAATGTGACTCCTGGATTGTCTTTTCAGGGACATGGCCTTAGGTGTTTCAGGCTATTTACTGAACATATGACACAGGTCACATGTTTCTTTGTCAACTGATAAGTTCATAGTTAATGACAGAGGATAGAAATGTCTGGAACTTCACCCTGCATGTGTATGCATGTGTCATGTGTGTGTATGTGCACGTGTGCATGCTTGTGGGTATTGAAACAATGCATCTTGTTTGAAGTAACATACCCTACTTGTATTAACAAGGTGATGTATCCTTTTTCCACTGCTTTGGTGTCCCTAAGACTGTAGAAAAACTTTGGCTTTCCCCTTGCTATCTGGCAGATAACTTTGAAACTCTGAGAAGAGCTTAGATTTCAGCTTTGACCTAAAGTAATGAAGTGACAAATGGCATCGCTCTCCCCTAGGATCACATGCTTAATTTTATGTGTCAATTTGGCAATGGGCTATGGTGCCCATTTTTACTCAAATGCCAATCTAGATATTATTATTAAGGCATGTTTGGGAGGTAAATGATATTTAAATCATAGATCTTAAGTAAAGCAAATGATGGTCTAGAACATGAGTGAGCCTCATCTCATCCATAGAAATCATTGAAGTCCCTCCAGGGAGTAAGGGAAAATTCTGCCTCTAGACTACTGGAACTTGACAGTGCAATACCAACTCTCCCCTAGGCTATCTTGACCTGAAAATTTCAGTCTGCCAACCTTGTCATGTAACAACTGAATTTTCTAAGTTAGTATCTAGTCATATGTTGAATTTTTACTTCCAAGGATACAAAAGTGGGGTGTTTTTATGAAATGGTGTGATTGTGAGAGTATAAAGGTAAATTGTGTAAAGCACCTGGCCCTGTGTAATGTTGTCATATGAAGTGTGAATGTGTGTGTGTATGGCCTGTTAAACTGTTACCAACCAGTAAATACTGTAAATATTTCCTATATTGTTGTAGATCATTATTGCATTACCTTTCATATCTATACCTAGGATCTGCCTGAAATTAATTTTATAGTATGAGACTTTATAATAAGTACTAATATTAAGATAAAGCTTGCAAAAACTAAGACCAATAATCATTCAGTGGCCTTGTGTTTATCTGTGTACATACACACGAGATGCCCTAAAATGATGGGCTTTGGTGTCTCAGCTTCCTCCCTTTCTGCTGCATGTCTCGTGTTCTCCTTTCCACTCTTCAAATTGTTCCCTCAATAAGAAGTCATTTTCCTAGGTCATGAATTGCTTATTCAGTCTTTCTGATGGCTTCTGATCCCTATATGTCCACTTCTCTTTACAAAGCTCTTGGAACATTTTGAACTGTTGGGAAATATAGCAGAAAGAGCCCAGCATGCCAAGCCGTCTTTGTAAACTTTGCTCATGTAGGCTGGACAGGATGAAGATGGACCGATGATGGAGGCAGCACAAGTAAGAGACTTCTGTGGAGGTCTAGGGTCTTACTCTCACTATTTGGTTTCTGATCCTGTTTTTCCTCAGATTTCAGTCCCAACTAGCAATTCCCAGGCAAGTGGACAAGTGCCGGAGATCAGCCTCCCACGATGCTTGAGGGTATACAGGAAAGAAAATGTGATGAAGCCCAGGAGTGTGGGCCACATACATGGGGTCCACCTGTCAATTTTCCCTGAGGCTGTCACCACTCCCTTGCTTGGAGACATGGGGAAAGGTGGCCCCCTCTGTATACAGATTCCCTACTGTCCACATGGGTATCAGTACTTCAAACTGAGTGCATGTCTTATAAAGGGTTCTTAGTCACCTCTAAAAATAAAAATACAATAACATTGTCATACCTGAGCAACTGGTGATAACATTCATTAAATGCCACTACAGTTGGTTGTATGGTCTCAAAGACAAACTTGGAATAGCATGCTGGGCTTTCGGGAGACATGTAGAGGAGGGGTACACTTCTATCTCAAAAGGCGCAGATGTTTCTCCATTCTGAGAATGTGGATTACAGACAGCTTATAAATTCTCTTCAAATTAACAGGTTATATTGGAAGTGCTGAGACAGCCTTATCTAAAGTGAGCAAGATAGTTCCATTATGACAGGAAAAGCAAGACAAAAACTTCAAGAGCCCAAAACAATGAAAAATTAAGGTCTTCGCCTATTTCAAGTCACTAAGTGCTTTTATTCTGCTCTAATAGTTAAATTTATACCAAAAAGCAAGTGATAGAAACATAATGTGGAATTTGTAGGACACAATACAATTAGAAAGAACAAATTATTGATGGTAGAACAATGTAACATGTGATGGATGTTTTCATAGGTAAATAGAATAAATAAGTTCACAAACATATTTTAGTCTAGATTTGCAGAAATGCCTAATATTAGGTTTGAAAAAATCTTAGTGGAATTGGTCCCTAAGTTAGGCAATTATTCTTACAAAAATTACATCAGGATTCTAAATGTTTCACTTAAAAGAAAACATAATGAAAAGATAATAGTCTCAAACCTGTGAATTATTTAATGTTGTAACACCAAATGTTACTGTTCATAGCATTAGATACTAAAACCACCTTGCAGAATGAAGTACAGTTATGTTCCGGGCAACTGTTGCTCATTAGTTAGATGACTTCCTTTGAAGATCTTGACAAGTAGAATAATCTATTATTAAAGAAATGGTCTAATAGGCCCCGTGGAGGTGGTCAGAAGCTGTTGTGGGTTACAACCATTGTATTAGATCACAAATGACAGAAAACCAGCTCATAGTAACCTCTGCAAAAGGGATTTATGGACTCTCATAACTGCAAAATATAGAAGGACACCTGGCTTCTGGGCAGTCTTTGCCCAAGGGTCTGGTTCTTCAGGGCTTTTGGCTTGTCTGTTCACTTCACAGCTCTGCTTCCTCACCTGGCATCACTTCTCACACAGGCTCCCTTTACATGGCAGGTCAGGGGGCTCTTAAAAATCTAGGCACATATCTGCCCACTCCTCACTCAAAAACATATCTTTTCCTTTGCTCAGGTAGAAAAAGTCTCAAGGAGAACTCCGATTGGTCCACGTTGGGTTACGTGCCCTTCCCTGAACCAATCACTGTGGTCTGGGCTGGTATACTCTGATTGGTCTGAGGTGGCCTAGGCCTTCCATTGCTTATAGACGGAAGGAGAGGGCCACACCATTCATTGGTCAGAAGAGACATGTAGGTTTAAGGAGAATGCCAAAAAGGGGTAGCACTTCTATAAGCCACAGAGTAGAAATCACAACTACACAACCTTTCCAGCCAGAGTGTTGTGTGATCCAGAAAGATGATGGAGTCTTATGGAAATCCTCTACAAAAGTAGAACAGAACTACTGTATAGGTTCCTAGACTCACCTGCTGCTCCTTGCTGTTCTGAGCTGGCTCTGCTCAAAGCAAAATGAAGAAGAGAAGCTTTTCATTGTTGCAGCGTCATCAAAGCTATAGGTTACGTAATCTATACACATATATCCTCAATTTGGAACCTCTTTCCTAAAGTGACGTCCCCCTCGGTGGGGCAGGGTTCCAGAGCTGTGTCTGTAGCCCAGAATCCTGCTGTTCCCATTCATGCCCCAGAACTGAGCTGATCGCACATTTGCTGAGAGACTTGCAGTCAGAAACATGTCGGATTTTCCTGTGCAGCTGAACCCTAAACGGAACAATTGAAGAGCTTTGTAGGGAGCAGATTTGTGTTCTGAGAGAGAAAAAAAGCAAGAGACTGAGAAATAAAGAAATACAGAGAAAAGGAGAAGGCAAAGGAGGAGGAGAAGGAGAAGAGAGGAGGAGGAGGAGGAGAAGGCGGATGAAGACAAAAAAGAGAAGATGCAACATATAGCTGAATGCAGAAAGTACCAGGCTAGTGAGCAAGTCTCAGGCTTTCTCCAGGTTTCAGTTTCATCCCCTTGAAGTCCAGCTCCCCTCTACCCTGCAGGCTCTGAGGTTCATGTTAAGTGACTTCATAGGCAGTACTGTCAATAACCAGGCTGGAGCTAGTGTTTCCTCACGTCCAACCAAGCATCCTCCCTACAATAGTGAGTTTTAGGAAACAGCAGGGAGAAGCGCTTTTCTAGATACAAGACTGGCAAAGCACACCGAGGCATGGACCAAGCTAGCTTTGTCCTGGGGTGCTGCGCTGTGGCAGGAAGGTCCTTAAGGGGAAGATGCTGGGCAATGTCTTGCCTGGGGGCGAGATGAGGGACAGACATGAGCAGGTAGGGTGTGTGCTGAGCCACCCCATCTGTCACACTGCAGGGGATCATGTTACCTGGACCGGCAGGGCAGTCCTGGTCCAAAATGCTTGGCTCCCATGAGCCTAGCTCCTGCCAGGTCTTTCTTCCTGCAAGAGTTAACTTTGGAGCATTCAGGCTGTGAGGGACACAGTGAAACTGTTGCATTCAGTCAGGAGGTCAAGGGAGCAAAGTTCACCTGGACTCACAAAACGGCTACATTAACCATCATACTATCAATACCATATAGTACAAATAGTCACAGGTGTTTTAATTACATGACCTTGAGCCAATTACTTGAATTCTATATTTCTTAGTTTTAAAAAAAGTTTAATATAGGGCTCTTCATAAGATTACTGTAAAAAGCAACACTGTGATTTGAGTGTTCATTCCCTCCAAAACTCAGGTTGAAATGAAGTTCCCATAAATTTTAACAGTAGTAACTGTATTAAGAGGTCAGGCCTAATAGCTTCCACCCCCATGAGTGGGTTAATTCTACTACAGATGAACCAGGCTCATTATGGCAGGAGTGGGTGCATTATATTTTTTAAATTTTGTTAATCAGCATAAAAATTACATATATCTACAGGGTGTCATGTAATGTATACACACATACATTGTGTAATGTTCAAGTCAGAGTAAGCATATCTACTTCCTCAAATGTTCATCGCTTCTTTTAATGAAAACATTCAAAATAATTTTACTAGCTTTTTTGGAAACATATGAGACATTATAGCGCTGGACCGTGTAACAGACAGACGATCTACACACAGGCCTGCTGTCTGTATTCAGGATGGTCTCTAGGACCAGTGATTTCTGCTATGTCCACTTTGCTGCTCTCCACAGCCTCTGAAAACCCATTTTACTCTCAACTTCTGAGAAATCAACTTTTTCAGGTTCTGTACAACAATGCAATCACGTGGTATTTATCTCTCTGACCCTAGCTTACTTCACACAATTCAGTGCCCTGCAGTCCATCCATCCTGAAAGACAGGAGAGATTTCATGCCTTAGAACTGAATAGCCCGCTGGGCACACAGTATCACATACTGCTCAACCTACTGACTTGCTTTGGCTCTGTACCCAGCAGGAAGTGGGTTCATCATAAAAGGCCAACTGTGTGCTTCTCTTTCTTGACTTTCTCCTGTACAGGGATGAAGGCCTTTACCAAATAGCAACCCCTTGGTCTTGGACTTATTGATCTCTAGAATTATAAGAAAATAAATTTATTTTATTGTCAATACTATAATATTTTGTTGTGGGAGCATACAATTAACTGAAACAATTAAATTTACAAATATAAAGTGCCTAACAGAGAATCTACCAGGTAGTACTGAATAAATATCACCTCTTATTACTGCTAAAAGTATAGTACTGCCTTCACTGAATTAATTTCAGAGACACATGAACTCTTGCTTTTGCAAAATTATTTCACACACTACTCTCGACACTTGTGAAATCACTTTGTACTGTCAAATTATCTCCGCTCTTTTGCAGAAAATTCTAGTAGAAAAAAAGTAGCACATACAAGATTTTTGAAACATATGTTCCAAAGTATATTATTTTCTCCTAATAGATTCCGATACAGAGAAGGGTGAGATCAACAAATCTTGAGATTTGACTGTGGCACGAAGTGAGGTGGGCTGTTTATAAACAGTGGGCTCATAGCCGAGAATGCGAGGGTATTCCAAGGAGACCTGTTTCTCCTTGCCCACAAATCAGGTGCACTGACCTTAGAATGTCTAGATTCTCCTAGAATTTTCGGAGCAGGTGTGTCCATTTTTAAGAAACGTGGATTTTACGCCACCTACTGGGCAATTTTGAAAGACAACCATATTTATCTGGGCAAACCTCGGTGGTTCCTGGACATTTTACTTAAGTGGAAGCTTTCCCAGGGGTGCCCCTAAAGTCTCTTCTGCGGAGAGGACAATAGCAAAGGCCTGAGTTTGCCCGGCAGGAGGTACAAGTCTAGCTCTGGCTGTTGGAAGAACAGTCTGGTGCCTCATTCTCTGGTGGCCTTGGGACAAATCACTTCTTCCTTTCCGAGGGTTTCCTCATATGTGAGCCTCACTGGCCTGTCACTGCTAATTCTATTAATTTGAGATTTCAGGTGCCTCAGATTTGAACAAATGTATCTTTCCTTGCATCACTAAAAAAAAAAAAATCAAAGGTAATTTTTAACATTATAATGAAATGTCTATAGGCTCTCTAGTCACATGACTCAACTCTGCTATGGACAGTTTGTTTCCCTTCTATCTTATCATTTATGCACAAATTTTAGTAATGTATTGACCTTTTGGGAAATTAAATATTTTTACTTTGCCTCCTTTGGTTTTATGTTTTCTGTCTCACTGAATTCCACTCTTTAGTACTTCCTTATTTTTTGACTTATTTCAGGTTTAATTTTCCTTTACATTTCCCAACTTCTTTAAGGCACAGAAAAACACTGATAATGGACTTTTTTTTATACATTGATAAACATGTGATACAATCAACTTCCTTATGAGTGTCACAGTGCATCCTCCAGATTTGTACTGTTTTTAGTTTTATTTAGTTAAGGATTTCTTTTAATATGTACCACTGTGACTAGAATTTATTATTTGATTCAAGTGTTATTATGAAGTCTGTTGACGTAATTTGGGACATTTGGAGAACTTCAAGATACCTTTTATTAACAACTCCTTTTTTATTTTAACCACTGTCTGCAGCACATGATGGCACCCATTAAGATGGGACACCACACATCTTCATTCTCATTACATCCCCTTCCTTCCCCTCCCACCCCACTCTCTCCATCTCTTAGTCCCTTTCCCATTCCCAAGAGATCTATTTTCACTGTTGTAATCAAAGAAAACTCCATATGATTTAGCTTTTCAAAAATGTATTCATATTTGTTTTGCATTCCAGGACATGATCTTATAAATGTGCCACATGTACTGAAAAAGAATGTATACTGTGCTATGACTGGGTGGGATGTGCTTGTCAATGTCACTTAAATCAGTTTTGCTAGTACCTGTTTATGTCTTCTACCTCTTTAGCTTTTCTCTGCCCTTTCTATACCATTAATAACCTCAGCATTGAAACTGGTTTTTTTGTTTGTTTGTTTTTGGTTTTGTTTTTTAGTTTTTTGAGACAAAGTCTTACTTTGTAGTTAAAACTAGCTTTGAACTAAGTCTTACTTTGTAGTTAAAGCTAGCTTTGAACTACGCAGCCGTGGATATCCTCAGACTCACAGAAATCCTCCTGCTTCTGCCTCGCAAGTGCTGGGATCACAGGTGTGAGCCACCACGCCCGGCACTGTGGATCGAATTTGGGACCTTGGGCTTTTCAGGCAGGTGCTGGAACTACTGAGCTAAATCCCTGGCAAAACTCGAACTGTCTTTATAGATTTGTTTGTTTCTCCTCACAGGCAGCATGAGATTTATGTACTTTGAAATTCAGTATTTTGCTAAATGTTTTACAATTATTGTGTCTTCTGGCCTTGACCTTTCCATCACTGTGACCTGCCTCACTTTAGCATCCCTTGTCTTGACATCCATCTGCTGATGCTACTTTGGTATCTCTGATTTCATAATGTTGTCACATAGTTTAAGATTTTTAGTACTTTTAAATTACCCGGTTTTGCTTTTTTTTTTTTTTTTAATTTAAGAAGGTCCTTATTACATTCTTCTGTTGTAGACTATAGTTACACTGGCTTTCTTTATTAAGCATGCAGTTGAGCCTTGTTATTTACTGTTTGACAATCTGTATTTTAATTGAACTGTTGACTTGCACTGAAGTCAGTGATCAGCGTATTAGTAATGTTTACCTTCTTCCTACTGGTCCTCTTATATTTACTATTCCACCTTATCTCAACTCGGCCTATTGCTTTTTTATTTTTGGTATTTTGAGGTGTATCCTTCTCTTTTTTAAATCTTTTTTTTTTTGAGACAGGGTCTGGCTTTGTGGTTCAGGCTGGCTCTGAGCTCAGCCTTGAACTCACATCACAGCAATCCTCCTGTCTCTGCCTCCCAAGTGTTGGGATTACAGGCGTGAGCCACCATGCCCGGAATCCTTTTCTTTTTAATATGGTTAACAAGTGCTGTTTTTCTTATCACAATGTAACTGCAAATAATATCATAATATACAAAACTAGAAGAACCATACAGCAATGGGACATCATTTGACTTTTATTTTTTATACTACTGCTGTTATTCATATCATTTCCACAAATATTATAAAACATACAATATATTGTTTTGGCTCTGGGTTTATTTTGGTTTTTTTTTTTTTTTTATTATTTTAGACAGGGCCTGGCTTTTAGAGTTCACCCTGGTTCCGAATTCAACCTTGAACTCACAGTAATCCTCCTGCCTGACTCCCAAGTGCTGGGATTACAGGCATAGCCACCACGCCCAGCACTGTGGTCTGTGGTACTGATTGACACTGGGCCTGAGTCTACCTGCCCAGCACTGTATGTGGTTATCGGGATGAAAGTTGGGCCCTTGCACTTGCAAGGCAGGTGCTGGAACCACTGAGTTAAATCCCTGGCCCTGCTCTGTTATTTTTTAGAAAGCTAAAGATGAGAAAATATTTTTTAACATTTACCCAGAGTGAAACACCTCTGGCATACTTCATTTATGTGCATTAATTTTCCAACTGTTTATTTAACCTTCATTTTTCAAGAACTGTTTGTTTTCTTAGTACACAGACCTACTAGTGAAAAAAACTTGCTTTTTAAAAAAAAAACTTTTTATGTTTCCTTTATTTTGAAAGATAATCTTAAAGTATAAAATGTAAGTTAAAAGATATTTTTTCTTTGTAATCAAAATTATTTTCCCATGATTTTCTGACTTTATGGTTTTTCATAAATCTGCTTTCACCCATGTTCTTTGTGTGTATGTAACATATCTTATTTTTGTTTTAGTTTTTTTAAAATTCCTCCTTGTTTTCCGCAATTTACTTCTAATATTCTCTAGTGAGGTTTTGCTTTTTATCTTAGATGGATTCTGTTGAGTTCCTCAAATGTGTGGTTATGACTTTCATCACTTTGAAAGATTTGGGCCATTGTTCCTTTAAATATATTTCCTGTTCTCACAATTCATCCCTCACAGGACTCCAGTGAGTATATTTTTATCGAAGTACTGTCACAAAATTCACAAATGAAAATCTTTTAAAAACTGAATGGCAGCAAAATGCAAACTGTATCCACAGGAGGTGGCTTCCTCTTTATCACTCCTACTGGGAGTGACAAAAGTTTCACTCAGAAACAGTGAATTTAATTACCAGGCCCCGCCTGGACCCCACTGAGGCACTTTATAGTGTACAGGACATGCAAAGTATGAATTCAAAACACATTTGGAGCTGTTTTAGGTAAGAGATTGCATTAGTGTTCTTAACTCTGCTGTTTTCCCTGAAGGAAAAACAAAAAAACAAAAAAAAAAAAACTTTAGATCACAGAGCAAGTTAGCAAGAATTTTTAAAATTAATTGCTAGCAGGATAGTTTTGTTGATACAGAATCAGTATTATATAATGTGAATACTGCAGATGAACCTTCAAATACATAATCTGAAACTTATGACACAGACACCCTGGTCATTGGTTGGAATCCTCTCCAGTATGACTTGTTTCCTTTAGTGACTTACGTGTCAGCATGTGGATCCTCTCCACCTTCACCTCCATGATGCTGAGACCTCTCTCCCTGCAGGATTCTTTGTGTGTGCCCTGTGGTGCGGTCTGCCTGGTTGGCGGGGAGCAGTTTGTCTGTCTGCTCCGGCCTTCCTGTGGTCAGAGATCTGGCCATCTGTTGGAGTTACCTACCTGGCTTCCTAAGTGTCCATCTGGCTGATTGGGATATCGCTTTATGCTTAACACATTTCCAGCATCCAATCAGTGTTGTGGAAATATAATTTAAGTATTGATATTATGTATAATTTAGTGTATCAAATATATGTATGGTAATAATGTATATGGATTAACATACAATAGTCATAAGACCTAATGATATTTCATAATATAACATTTTTATGGCCTACCATATACCAGGTGCTATTTTGGGTGTAAAATTGGGTCATTTGCCCTCCCAGCAACATCCAAGTAAGGCAGGTGCCACTATCAACATCCCTACCACACTGATGAAGAAAGTCTCAGTCACACTCAGAGAAGTCTGTCTGTTGCTAGCCAGGCTACAACAACCTGTCTAAGATATCTTGTCAATCCTAGGTACAAGAAATGTTTTATCTGACCTTAGAAGGTATGCTCTTCACCAATCTAAGTTCACAGATCTGCAAACAAAGTATTATTTTATGATATATTCTATATTCATACACATTTAATTACATAAATGAGTAGATCCTAAAGTATAAAATTACTCAAAATTCATCACGTATTATCAATTTTTACTTTATAAATACTAACAGTATATTAGCTATATACATTTCTTATACAATCATTTTATTTAGTGTTTGCATTTACATCCTTTTCTATATGACACACATTTCCGTATTAGTTACCTTACTCAAAGTAATCTAAACACCTTCGCTCTCTTCAGCTTCCACAATGCTCAGACCACAGGCCCGTAACTCCGAATCGGTGTTTCACAGGGGGGAAGCAACGGCCTGGGGTACGCAGGATGCCAGTGTGCAGGAACTTTCTTAGACATCCCCAACTTACCACAGGAAGCAACCTTTCGTCCCCCCCCTCCCCACCGGGTCTGGCCGGCGAAACATCAAGCAATGCCTGCAGCCCCTCCACTGCAGCCCCAGCCGCGTCCGTACCCAGAATTTTGCTCCCAGATGAAGGAGCTGGGCTCTATTAGACCAGGCCTATGGGGCTTCAGTGAGTAGGGCTGAGTGTCACTCGGCGGCTTAGTGCAAGCCACGACCAACAGCGGGCAATCTGGACAGCAATAAACTTGGGGAGACACAGACCTCAAGAATAACCTAGAGCGCAAGCCTGAGACACCAGCAGAGGCGTGTCTGCACCCGAGCTCTCCTTCATTCACAAACGGTCAATTTGGACGCCTTCTGCTGGTTGCCCAGGCCCCGTGCAGACTTTCGTGTACCGCGCCGAATCCACTTTCTAGGGACGGGAAGATCCGACCCAGCCCCGGCCTTCCCCTTAATTTCGTAGGTACTCCTGGACCGGTCCCAGCCGCAGGCCGTCGAGTCCGCTCCTTGTCCAGTCAGCCAATGGTGTTGTGCAGAGGGCGGGGCGGCGCTGTAGTCAGCCAACCAAGACGTAGAGGCTCCTCAAAGGCGCTCCAACAAACGCACCCCTCCCGTTAGGCCTGGGATCCTAATCTGCGCGGTTCCACCCGCAGGCCCAGTTTAAGCAAGGGCATCAGGGAGGACTTTTGCTCGTCTGGATAAACACTGTTCATCCTGCGTTTTTTCTCGCAACTCCATTCTTAGGTGTCACAGGATATCCTGGACTCGAGCTTACATTTCTACAGGGCCTCGGAACTCTTTAGCTGAATCCGAAGACCCTCGAATAAATCCCACTTCCAAGAGGCCCGCCTCTTACTTTAGGATCCGAATCCCATAGGCTGACCAGACTGCGCGCCGCACTCCTATTGGACGCGGGCACTGCCCGTTAAGTATCCGCTCCACCACATCAAATCTTAGCCCGTCCTTGGTGGATAAAAAAGAATGAAATAGCCTCGGTTGTGGGGAAGTATGCTAGTATCTATTAGGGGTTAGGCTGTAAAAGTCCTCAAGTAAGGAGAGGAAGAAGCTCAAGCCTTCGGTGGATCCGGGAAGGGAGACTTAAACCCGGAGCTGGGCGGGTGCACTAGCCGATGCCCAATACTTGTCTCATGCCCAGGGCTTGTCCCGGTGCGATTTGGGTTGGGCGGAGGAAGGAGGTAGGCTCCTCTAGATTGGGCCAGAGGGATAAAGGCCCGCCCCCTGTGCTTCAGGATTGGCTAAGCGCGAGCCGCGCCCCCTCACGCCGGCAGCCATCAGTAAAAGACGTAGGACTTCATCGCTCCAGCCGGTTCCGCAGGAGTGGACAAAGCCGGTTTTTTGGGTACCTGACTTGATCCACAGTAGATCCAGGAGAGGCGTGCTCCATCTTAACGGTGAGGGAACACCAATAGGCGGCGGGACTGGGGCGCCGCGGGGAGCGACTGAAGCTCCATAACCGGAAGTATCTTCTGTGAGGCGTCGTTTCCGGAAGTGTAGCGAAACCCTGAGGCACCCGGAAGTACGGTGCTGCCTCCGCCCCGGGAGTCGGAATAGTTGGGATACAGGGGTTAAAACTGGTGTTTATGTATCTTTGTTTCCTCGAACCAAAAGAGCCCCTGTCTGCGGAAAGTCTTGGAGGATACAAGTACTTGGACATGATTTTTAATGTCTCTTCCCTTTGAATGCCGTGGGGGAAATGAACACTGGGACCGTGTCCTGGGGGCCTGGATGTGTAAAGGCTTCTGAGAAGTTTCTTGCTGCCTGTCACTCTCCATCCGCTTTCTCTCAGGGATGTGCAGATGGAGGCCGGCGGAGACACTGCTGCCCCAGCCCCCGGGGGCGCGCAGGACTTGGAGGGCACGCAGTTCCCTAGTGAGGAGACTGGAGATAGTGGAGTTCACTCGGACCCGCCTGATCCCGGAGACGCGGATGCGGAGGAAACAGGTATACGCTGCCCTCCCTAGGGTCTTGTAGGGAGTTCCAGGATGGCGGAGGTCATGAAGAGGGAGGGAGAGGATCATAGGTATCAGCTGATGTTCCCCAGGTGCACTTCTGTGGTCCTGGGTAGATGCATCCTGTTGTGAGGGGGTCAAACGTAGGGAGAGGAATCATGCCTGTGTGTTCAAGAATATATCCAGTTTAGCGCTGGCAGTCTTGTGTTACAGAAAACTAATGGTGACCATTGGTGTGTGCGGAAACTTGCTGTGAAGTCAATGTGATGGGAAATGAGGGTTGGTGGGCGCTCAGTGTTTAATTATTGTAGGGTCAGTCAGCGTAAAATACTTTGTGGGTCGGGGTGGGCATTGCACATTAGTGAGGCAGTGATGTTAATGTGGGGTCCTTGGTGGGCGTAATGTCTTCGTGGAAGTGGCGATACTCAAAGGACTTCCTCGGCATTCAGGGGTTGTTGGGAGGCTGGGAAGGATTTGTTGGGTCCTAGGGAGCCCCGTGCAGTTAAAGGGGTCTAAGTCAGATGACCCGCCTTTCAGAATCTAAGGCTGCGGAGGAGCCACCCGGCCACCCATCAGCGCTGGCCCTGTCAGAAGACCCATCCCGTAGCTGTGAACGCTGGAGCCCTGCGGCTTCCGACAGCAGTCCCCTCCATGGCCCTGAGAGTGGCTGCGGGGGCCAGGGTGGGGACCCGAGTGACGAGGACTGGCGCAGCCAGCGGAAGCATGTGTTTGTGCTGAGCGAGGCCGGCAAGCCCATCTACTCCCGCTATGGGAGTGTAGAGGCACTCTCGGCTACCATGGGTGTGATGACAGCCCTCGTGTCCTTCGTGCAGAGTGCGGGGGACACCATCCGCGCCATCTACGCTGGTGAGCAGAGGGTAGGAACAGGATGGGGACGTGAGGGGGCCACCAGGTGTGTTGCACTGTGCTTCTCTGTCTGGCCTGCTGGGTGCGGAGTGACTGGGACCTGAGTAATTCGCTAGATGCTCCCTTGTGGTCTGAGAGCATGGTGGCTGAGCTGGGGGTTCTGGCGTGGTGTCAGTCCTTGTTCCATCTCCTCTCCTCACCCCACCCTGCGTGGCCCTGAACATCCCATCGTGATCTCTAGTGTCCATGCTCCCTGGTTGTCCTTGCTCTCGTCTGGGTGCCAAAAGTGTGGTGCATTGACCTGGTGTGGTGTGTGTGTCGGGTCACCCCTGACCCATCTCTACCCCTGCCCTCCCCCAGAGGACCACAAGCTGGTGTTCCTACAGCAGGGCCCCCTGCTGCTGGTGGCCGTGTCCCGGACTCCTCAGTCGGCGGCCCAGCTCCGAGGGGAGCTGCTCGCGGTGCATGCACAGATTGTGAGCACACTGACGCGTGCAAGTGTGGCCCGCATCTTCGCACACAAGCAGAACTACGACCTCCGCCGCCTGCTGGCCGGCTCTGAGCGCACGCTGGACAGACTTCTGGACAGCGTGGAGCGAGACCCTGGAGCCCTGCTTCTGGGCGCAGTGCGCTGCGTGCCGCTTGCCCGCCCACTGCGGGAAGCACTAGGGACACTGTTGCGGCGCTGCACAGCACCCGGCCTGGCACTGTCCATGCTGGCAGTTGGTGGCCGGTTGATAACAGCGGCCCAGGAGCGGAATGTGCTGGCCGAGTGCCGGCTGGATCCCGCCGACCTGCAGCTGCTGCTTGACTGGGTGGGGGCACCTGCCTTCGCAGCGGGTGAGGCTTGGGCCCCTGTGTGCCTCCCCCGCTTCAACCCTGATGGTTTCTTCTACGCCTATGTGGCCCGCCTGGACTCCGTGCCTGTCTGCCTGCTGCTGCTTGGCACCCACCGAGAAACCTTCCATGCCATGGCCGCCTGCCGGCGCCTGGTAGAAGATGGGATGCGCACTCTTGGTGCGCTGCGTGCCCTGGGAGAGGCTGCCAACTTCTCCAGTGCCCAGGCAGCCAGTGCCCCTGCCTACAGCGTGCAGGCTGTGGGGGCACCTGGCCTCCGGCACTTCCTGTATAAGCCACTGGACATCCCTGACCATCACCGCCAGCTGCCCCAGTTTACCAGGTGGGCCCAGACCCCGTGGGCAGTTACCCCCTAGGAAAGCTTATTTAGCCAGGAGGGTCAGCATCATATGGTTATGACCTAGAAGAGACACCTAGCCATGTTCTCAAAAGAATGAATAGAACAGCTCTCTGACGACAGAAGATTCAACCACCCAACAGAGGAGTCCTTATTTTAGTGGAGAGAAGGCCATCATACCTGGGAAGCCCCATAGTTTGATGGGGAAAGCTTGATTGAAGTCACTAAGCACCCTAAGGTTCAATAGCTGAAGCTCAGCTCAGTCACTTATTTGAAATCCCTAGACAGAGAAGATGGCCCCGCCAAAGGGGCCCTTGACTAACCTTGTCCCCCGCCTCCCTCCATTATGACAGCCCCGAGTTAGAGGCACCATACAGCAGAGAGGAGGAGCGACAGCGGCTGTCGGACCTGTATCACCGCCTGCATGCTCGCCTGCACAGCACCTCCAGACCCCTGCGCCTCATTTACCATGTGGCTGAGAAGGAGACGCTGCTGGCCTGGGTGAGTCAGACAGGGCCTCGAGTGAATTGATTCCTTCAAGCTGCCCTTGCATTCACACCAGCCTTCCTCAAGCACACCAAGCCCTCGCCTGGGCCGTGCCTGGCAGCTCAATTCAGTTGCCTGCAACTCTATCAGTACCATTACACGTGTGGCTTTGAACCAATAAGGATTCATTACTGTCTCCAGCCCTACATTATGCCTGTCCTGTTTGCTTTTCATCCATTAGCAGCCAGTAGATGTCTTTGACTTTCAAGAGTCCCTGTTAATAACCATCACTGCCTGCCAGTTCCCTGTTTCCCACCAGTAAGTTTTGATCCCATGAGTCTCCAGCACTCTGAATACCTCTGGCTCCGTCCCTCTGTACCCTCTCTGGGGATGTTGTTTCTGGGCTCCTGCCTCATTTCCTGGGGGTCTGTAAAGGTCAGCTATAGAAGGAGGACGATCAAGAGGACCTCATCAGAAATGGCACCTTTCCCAGGCTCTGCTGTTTATTTATTAAATAATTTATTGTATATCTGTTCTGTGTCAGGACTTGCTCTAGGCTGAGGGCTTTTAAAATTATTTTACATTTTAATTTTCCAGTAAGTTTAGAACTAGAACTTGCAAAAATAGCACAAAGACTTCCCTTAAACAATCCCTTAACCTAGTTTCTCCAAAAGATAACATCTTACAAAAGTATATTGACTTAGCAAAACCGGGAAGTTAGAAACTGGTTCAGTAACATTTAGCTCATAGACTTCATTCAAGTTTTATCAGTTATCTTATGTATGTGCATTGATTAGTCCGGAATCCAGTCGTAGATCCCATGGTAAATTGATGTATTGTGTTTCTGATCTTATTCTGGAACATTTCACCAGTTTTTGTTACTGTAGTTGTTTTGTATTGGGTTTTTGTTTTTTGGGTTTTTTTTGGTCTTATGAGTTTGACACTTGAGAAGAAAGAGAAATAGCTTTTGGAATACCCCTTGATTTTGTCCTTTAAATGCTATATTATGACTAATTGAGGTCATGTGGTTGGGGTCAGAATCTCACAGAAGTGACATGCGCTTTTTTGTGGGTTGTATCAAGGCACATGATGTCAGTTTGTTCCACTGCTGATAGTGTCACCCCTGCTCACTTAAAATCCCGTGGTTATGACATCAGTCAGTGTCCTGTTCAACTTCCTACTCCCACCCACTAATTTTAATATCCATTAACGACTTTAGCTTATGATAATTACTAGTCTGGTGTTTTCCCAAAGGTGCATTTTCTGTGTCCGTCTCATTCTCTCTACATTATTGTGTGAGACTCCAGCATAGGGAAGAACTTTTCCCTCCACTCTTTTGTCGAAGTTTTAGTTTTATGCAGATAATGGTGTTGTGAGTTTTTCTTTTAATTCAGTGGGCTAAAATATTTTTCTAGTGTTTATTTTGGTTCTGCAGTTGTCTCTGAGGGAGCCAGCTAGAGCCCTCAGCCAGGCTGGCTGCTGGGACCTACCATGACCCATCATTTTGACATTGTCTGTGTTGGTGCTGGTTTCAGCCATTTTTCCAAGGTGCCCTTAGTGGAGACTGGCGTTTAGAAACCACAGCGCAGTAGGCCCAGGATTGGGAAACAAGTGGTCAGCAGAGGCCTTCCCGAGATAGCCTCTAATTGGAGAGAGATAGTGAGCCATCGGGAAGAGGAAGAGTATACTTGACAGAAGGAAAGGACTGTGCAAACGCAGTAAGGTGAGGCTGGGCTAGACTCTGCTTAAGAAACAGCAAGGGCAGAGGGAGCCAGGCAACAAGAAATAGCACAGAAAACAACTGTGACCAGAGTGGGGTCACATATCTCAGTCTGGTGTGAGGATCCGATTAAATTCTTTATATTATGCCCAGGCTGTGAAAGATAAAAAGAGTCTTGTGGAACTCAAAACAGAGCCTGGTGTACAATATTGTGGTTCCACAACTCTAGTCATGAAGCAAATTAGATGAGAATGGAATCCAGTGGTTTGGGGCAGTGTTGACCTTCTGAGGAAATTTGACCCTGTTTTTATCCAATTAATTTTGCATCCAGCATCACGGAAAGAATTAAGTTGGTGAGCTGAGGCACCACTGTGACTGCTTGCTGAACATTAAGCATTGTTATTATTATCCCCAGTCCATAGATAAACTAAGGGCTCAATAAAAGTCACACACAACCTGTCTCACCAGTTGAAACCAGGGGTGCAGATAACCTGTACCCCCAAATGAGAACCCTTGGCCCCTCAGTGACCCCACAGTAGCAGCTTATCTGTCATAGTCTAGTGTTGAGGCAGCACCAGGTGGGCATTGCTGGCCAGTACATCTTCCAAGCCGCAGGAGGTAAACCTGAGGCTGAGTTGGGGTGTACAGGGTGATCTGCGGTCCCACCCCATCCTGACTGTGTCTTTTCCCAAATCTCTAGGTGACTTCCAAATTTGAGCTCTATACCTGCCTCAGCCCCCTGGTGACCAAAGCAGGAGCCATCTTGGTAGTGACCAAACTCTTGCGCTGGGTGAAGAAAGAGGAGGACCGACTGTTCATCCGTTATCCCCCCAAGTACTCCACACCCCCAGCCACCTCTGCAGACCAGGCTCCCCACAACGGCTTGTTCCCTGGACTCTGAATGGTACAGCTCGGACTGCCAGGCGTGACTACCTTGGCCCTTGCCTTCTGTCTCCACCCCAGAAAGGTGGTGGGAATCTCTCGGTGGCTGGTAACTGTCTCCCTGTACAGCTGGCCAAGACATGAGAGCTGCTCACAAATGGAAGATGGGTGGCAGCAGCCAGGGACACAATTACCGCTTCCTTGTCTCCTTCTTCTCTCCCTCTGTCACCACACCATGTATGGTGGTGGTCCATCCTCTTTCATGGGCTGTCCCTTCTAAGACTGCTTCAGATGTCTCTTTCCCACTGGACTGAGTCCAGAATGTGCAGGACTGGCCACATCTCAGGAGTGACCACTGGGGATCTAGACTTGGGAACCGTGCAAGGTCAACCTGGACCCCTATATCCCCTGCAGATATATAGGGGGAAAAATGTACATAAAAGCCCTAAAACTAAGCCCCATAAGGATATTCCTTTTCCTCCTAAAATGATTTCCATTAATGTCAGCTGCGTCTACTACTAAGAAAGCAGCTTCCAATACCCACCTGTGTAACAAGATATACAGTGCCTAAGTTCTCACTTAGTGGCTAAGAAAGGAGGTGTAATTAGCTTCTAAGCCAAGCTTACTTATCCAAGAAACAAAGGTAACCTCTCCAATGGGCTCACTAATGAAGATCTGCAAATAGGAATTGGAACTCAAAAACCACTACACATCATATCCACGTTTGTCCCAGACTCTGGAAACCTGCAACAAAATGTGTGCACAACCTCACTCCCTACCTTTTCAGTACTCCAGTACTGCTCTTGTTTGTCTAAAACCAGTTATGGCCTCCTGGGTATACGCAGGCGTGCAGGCCATGGTGGTAGGGATAGTGCGTAGACGTTCCGCGCGTGCTCTGCAAATACCTAATTCAGCACGCATGCGCATTATCTGTCACTCTCCTGGTGGGTTTTGTTTGTTTTTTTTTCAACCAATCGTCATCCAAGGCACAAGCGCGAGACTCGGTTAGAAAATGGCGGAGACCCAGGAGCGTTTAACCGAAGAGTCATCGGAAACCACGGAGAAAGGTGAAGGTAGTGAGGGCCAGTGGTCAGCCTTCTTCCCTGCCAGGAACCGAAGGGTGGGAGGATTCGACCATTACAATAACTAAATGATGATATCAGTAGCTTTTTAAAAAAGTAAAATTTTAAGCCTTTTATTACTGAAAGAAACTTTTAACTGTTCCACAAAGTGGAAATAAATAACATGCACATTCTCATCACCTAAGTGTCAATTTTATCGAATATATTATTTATCTACTTTTAAGTAAACAGTAAATAGTTCCTATGCATCTCTTCAGAAAAATCTAGGGGCAGGGTGTTTTAAAAAAATCTTGCTGCCGTGCCTAAGAAAATCAGCTAATTTCCTAACATCAGCATTTCACACGCTGCCTAAATCCGATTTGGTGGATCCTTAGTGAAGAATGGCATTCCCTCGGGCGACTGCTCTCAAATTTGATTTGATTTGCGAACTTGACTTGATAAAGATGATTGACCCGCAGGATTGACCCCCTAGGTGGGGCTGGGTGGTGGTAGTGGCAATTCAGCCTAGAAACTTGAAATTATAGACCTGCTAAAGGGGTGGGGGGATCTCCCCACTTAATCCACTAGTATGCCTCTAGCAATTACTTTTTTTGAAAGAGATTTTCAAAATACAGCCAAGTGGAGAAAATAACACAAGGAATACTCAGTGCTAGTCACTGAACAGATGTTCAATTTCCTCCTCTCCATATCTGTCTCTCCCTTCCTGCATACTCTTTGAACCAGTATAATAATAATAAACATTAGATTGCATCTCATCAAACTTGCCTGGGCAGACATCAAAATAATTACTCATCTGTTACCTGCCCTAAGTAGAATGTGAGCTGGGAGAACAAAGACTGTTTACTGCTGTCTCACCAGCACTTTAAAGCAGTGGCACATACACAGGGGCCAATAATTTTCTATGTGTGAATAATGAAATAACTTTATTTCATGTTGAATGCCAGCTTTCCAAAAAAAAAGGCTAGAAATAAGACAGATACAAATTTATCCCATTAAATATGTAATAGACTTGCCACTGTGATTAAAAAAAACAAAACACTACATTTCACATTCCTTAAGATTGAATTTCAGCAGTGGAGAAATTGGAAAACATTGAATTAGTATTTCTAACCCATCCCATTTATTTTGTCAAGGAGAGAATAGAATCTAGAACTGCTGAGTGTGGCAGTGTATAACTTCTCTTGCCTCTCCAGGAGAACTGGCCAGTAAGGCTTTGCTAGGGACAATCTGGAAGAATATTTGTAGCATCTAAACTGCTTTCCACATCTGTAGTCACCATGCAGAGTAACACGGAAAGTACATAGTTGCATGGACAGGGAATGATAATTAACATTACTGGAGGCAGATACGAGGAGTGATCACAGTCATGGCTAAATCTGTGTCCAGGCACACCTTTGTGTTGTGAGAGGCAGGTAAAAAGTACCTTTTAATGGATAAAATCATTTATTCAGCCAGGTGTGGGTGTCACATGCCTCTCATCCCAGCACTTTAGAGGCTGAAGCAGGGGGATTGCTGTGAGTTCACAGGCCAGCCAAGTGGTTACAGAGTGAATTCAATGCCAGCCTGAACTGCAGAGGGACACTCTGTTTCAAAAATACATAATTTAATTAAAATTTAAAAAAACTCAGAAAGGGCTCCAGAAAAGTCAGTTGAAACTGAAATTACAAAGGGAGATTGTGAAATCCATACACCCTTTTGTGGGTTAAACAGAAAAATACCTAAAGTTTAACAGCCTATCAGATAATGCAAGACTAGGGATTCCTATTTGAGGGGTAGTGCAGCGTGGGGGCATCTGTGATTTTCTTTCAAAAATCAGGTAATACTGGGGCCGGGGAGTTAGCTCAGTGGTTCCGGCGCCTGTCTTGCAAGCGCAAGGGCCCGGGTTCGATTCCCTGGTGACCACATAACAATACTGGGTGTGGAGACCCACATCCAGCAGCAGCCAGTACCACATACCACAGTGCCGGGCGTGGTGGCTCACGCCTGTAATCCCAGCACTCGGGAGGCAGAGGCAGGAGGATTGTGATGTGAGTTTGAGGCTGAGCTCAGGGCCAGCCTGAACCACAAAGCGAGACCCTGTCTCAAAAAACCTAAAAAAAAAAAAAAAAAAAAAAAAATCAGGTAATACTATGTAATTTTCAAATATAGGGGAAGAGGGAAAAATTTGAATGGTATCTGAGGGTCATATAATAATATTAGTTCAGTATTAACAGCCTTGAGGTTATTCTGTGTTTACTTTGCAGAGTCCCTCTAACTATAGGAAATATACATTAGAATACAATGGAGCAATGGATCATAATGTCTGCAACTAACAGTGCAGAACAGGGAATCTGATGCTAGGTCACATGGGAAGCATTACGGCCTCTTTCTACAACTTTTGTGTACATTTGAGATGATTTCAAAATAAAATGTTTAAAAGGGGATTCACTCTGCAGACTTTTCTGCTGGAACATGAAAACTTTAAATTGTTGATCAAGATGTTAGATTATTTAAAAGATTTATCACTAACTCTTGGCTTTATAATATGACTAATTCTGGCAAACAAGTAGAGAGGAAAAATACAGATGGAGCTTGCGCAGAAGCAACTGCAAAAGCCAGCTATAAAAGATGTGGAGACAAACAAGGAAAACTACATATGGTCTGAGTGTTGGGTGGTATCCTAGATTGATTATTAATCTTATTGGGTAGGATTGAGGTCATTGTAGAAAATCTCCTTAAGTACTTGAGACTCAGAGAAGTAACTAGAAATGCCAAGAAGTCTGAGGACTGCAAGAAGATACTTTAATTCAGTTTTTTTAAAAAACTACAACAAATGTGGATGGAATATTAACAGTCGTCAGATCTGAGTCTTGAGGACTTTGGAGTTCAGCCTGGATCCCTTCATGCCTTTGAAAAATTTCATAAAATATTAAGTCACAAGCACTCCTCCAGGGACTTAGCAGAGTGCTTTGTGTTGCAATTTGGAATGTTAATGTCTTCCTAATTAAAGGTAGAGAGGAAACACCCTGACCTGCTAGTGGTGATTATAGTTGAGCAGTAAGATTTAAGGTGGCGGTGGCGGTGGCGGGGGCTAGTTTTAGTTTTAACTTTACATAGTTTTGTAGTGTGTAAAATTCTTGAATGTTACTTGGGTAAGAAAATATGAACTAAAGCAGGTTATGCTGTTACAAGATTTGAACGTTAGTTACTGGCAGTGGTTCTTGAAAGAGGACTGACTGGAGAAGGGGCTATTGGTGACAGTTTTTATTTTCAATTCCATATTCTACATTGTTTATAATTTAGATTATTACATTGTTTATAACTTAGAGAAAATTAAAAATGCAAAATTAAACTAATGCTTACTAGTTTGTAAAGGACTTCAGGCCAGGCCAAGAGATGTAAAGAAGATGTCACCAGACCTTTCAACAAAATTTCATAAGCTCAGGTTAAAAATGATGTGCTATATAATTGTAATGGCCATGAAGAATTTCATCCTCTAGATGTGCTGTAAGTAACCCCCTAAGATATCTTCAGGTTGCTTCCCTATTTTAAGATTGCAGAGGGTGAAATAAGGAGCAGTTTGCTCACCACCCATAAGGACTCCTTCAAGACACATTCCTGGGGATGGAAGTCCTGATCCAGAAGACATGAGGATAATTTTCATATTGGCTAACAGAAAATTCTGAAACAAACAATATTTTCTGCCTATCAGATTGGCAAAAACTAAAAAGGACTAAAGATACAACTTGGCTAGTAAGACTTGGGAAGACTCTTTGTGGTCCTGAAAAAGTAGGCAGTAGGTAGTTTTATGGTATCAGCCAAATGTGTTCCCTTCTGACACAGCCGGTGGCCCAGGCTGTATCCTAGGTGAGCATGAAAGGATGGTGCACACGGTAAAATCATGCTTCCACCGGGACTTCCCAGTGTCTGCCTGCTGGGACTCAGAATACAGCCTTATTTGAAAATGCAGTCTTTGCAGATCCAGTAGTTTAAGATGAGGTCGTTCTGGATTGTGGTGGGCCATCATTCCAAGACTGTGGTAAAGCAGCACGCAGCAGAACACTGTCAAATGAGGAACTCGGGATGTGGAACACCATCTATGACTTGCTCCCATTTACACAGGAAGTGGGAATATGCTTATGGAGGAATTAATAGCTGGTAACAGTGACCTCCAAGGAGGAGGGGAGTTGGGAGCCTCAAGTTAGAGATTAAAGGACTCTTCACAGTGAACATTGGTAGGTAAACATTTCTGCGGCCACTTTGTAGCTACTGTGTGTTTACTTTTTGTTAGTTCATGTTGGAAGCTGATTACATTTATCATTGCGACTTGGTGGACATAGGTAACACACCTTTCTTCATCTTTTCGACTCCTACCCTCCCACCCCTCCCTCCTCTTCCATCTTGTGAGCTATCATTCTTCACAGCCTTATTTTCCTTAAAGTGGTACAGAGCCCTGGGATTTGACCTTTGATTATTGCTTTAAAGAGTTCAAGATGTTTTTAACATACAAATATGTTCCTGTGTTTTTGTTGTTTGAATTTTTTAAATAGCAAAGGTGCATGTTAAAAATTAGAGAAATAAATTTGATAAAAAGTAAATCTGTCAGAATCAGGGTCCAATCAGGTCTGTCCATTGCCATAGACTGACTCATGCCTTAAGTCATTTTTTTAATACAAGTTTTTCCTCCCCCTCACTCTCTTTTCAGTGTGCTTGTTTTTCCTGTGGCCTTCCCCTGGTGCTGATCACATCTCTACTGGCAGTTGCCTGCCTTATGTGTTTCCTCTGTTAGCATTATGATAGGGAAGGCAGTGTTTTTAAATTTTAACTTATCTATTTTTTGTGGACCTTTTCAGAAATCCTTCATAAACAGGGTTGTATTGTTCCATCAGAAGTCTAGTAACATCCAGTTGTCATTTTTAAAAAAATAAAATTTTCAGTCATTTTCTAGATTCATTAATTCATCAGAACTTTCACATGATGAACAGTAATGATTTTTATGGAACCCACCCACCCTACTGCGTTTTGTTGGAATTTCATAATGATCCTGAACAGCAGCGGTAGCCAGAGTGTGTCTGTCCCACACCAAGTTTCACTGAGGTGAGATCTGAGACTTCTTTTGAGCCCTCACAGAGCAGCTGGCCTCCAGAGGTCCCGACTCCCACACCAGGAACCTCGGGGACAGCAGCGGATCCCCCTGATGTTCTACTCTGGCTGGAAACCTAGCTGTCAGCTCAGTCTTGGCTCAGGATTGCCCTTCCTCCCTTTCTGGACGGTCCAGGGCTTTCTTCTCTCTTACCCAGTCCTCTTAAATCTGGTTTTCATCTCCACAGATGAAGCTGAGTTTTTGAAGAAGCCAGAAGACTTGCTGGTGATGGTGAAAAAGCTGCAGAAAGGTCACATATCTTGTGTGGGCTTTGGGCGGGGTCTGAGCTGGACAGATAAGGTTCAGACTCAGACTCCTCGACTCATATCCTGGCAAATCATCTCACTGCATTTCCTCCCTCCTATAAGTGTTTGAACCCAAAAGTACAGCCCCCTTGTTTAAAATCCAGGAAGCCTAAGAGGGTGGAAAAAACCTATGTTGAACATACACATACCAGTCATCCACCTTCCTGACTCTTGGACCAATGGCAGCTGCTCTAAAATTCTGAAGTATCTTTCCAGAGATTTAAAAACAAAACTCCTCACTGGTGATACTGTTTGTCTTCCCTTTTAGTGTATGGATGGCAGTGCAGCCCCTCAGCCCCAGGCTTTGCTGCTGAGAAGAACCTGGGAGCAGCTTGCACCCAGTACCATGTCACGGCTGAAGAGAGTGTGCTCGAGGGACATGAAATTAGCTCCCTGCTCATTCTCAGCTTCAGATGCTCCCGTGCACTAGTCTGCTGCCAACAGCAGAGCTCCCTGGCTCTGTCGCTGTATACAGGGGTGCAAGGGGACCGTGGCCCGACCCACCATGACCATCCTCAGTAGAACCACTCTACCTCTCCCGCCAGCGGTTCTTGTCAGCTGTGAGCTCCTCCTGGAGTCACAGGAACTGGAGTTGCTCACTTCAGAGACTCCAGACCTTTGCACAGGTGGAGGAGGAGGGGCGTGAAGGAGAAGGGATGGGGCGGGGCGACCCTGAGATTGTGGAGCAGCCTGGGGTCCCCCTCTGCGTGGCCCTCTTTTGAACAAGGGAGGAATGCACTGGAAGGCTTTTCCCAAGGAACACTGGAACAGGCAAGGTGTGAAGTTAGGAGTGGCCCTTACAGGACAGTGCTCTCCCCATCAGCTGGGAACTCACAAGCTAACACCCCCAACTCGGAAGCAGGGTTTCCCTCGCTTCTCCCTTGAAACCAGCTAGGCAGGTGGCGCCACCAGCTCTCAGCCTGCACCATGCACCCTCCTCTGGCTTTCGGCTTTCCCCTTCTCTCCTCCAGTCACTGACTCGCACCTCAGCACAGCGCACGGGGCTTGCTGGCCTTACCCTCTGCCCACCCTCATTCCAACCTCGCAGGCCATGGGCTGCTTCCCCCTCTGGATTCCGAATCCTTCCCTATCTCAGGACACCAAGCACCTCTTGCCTGACACCTCTCCTCCACAGATTTCCCTTCCCAGCAGACAGCTCTGGTCACCGCTTCACACCTCCCTGTTCAGTGGACGTCACCCCAACCAGCCAGCCCTTCGGTGGCCTCTTCTGTCATTTCTCTTTAGACGGTCTCACTTTGTAGTCCAGGCCCTGAACTTACTTGTAGCCCAGGCCAGCCTTGAACTCACAGCAGTTCTCCTGCCTCTGCCTCCCAAGTGCTGGCATTAAAGGTGTGAGCCGCCGCACCGGCATTGTTGTGTGTGGATACCGGGGCTTGAATTCAGGACCATGCATTTTCAAGGCAGGCATCAGAAGCACTGAGCTACATCTTTGCCCCTTGGTGGCCTCTTGTGGATCCCCACACATCATGGGCCCTGGTCACGGAGCAGCTGCCTTCTCTGGCTCAATCCTCCTTTCTTTCTTCAGAGGGAACCCTGGAGCCGCAGATTGAGGACCTCATTCACCGGATTAATGAGTTTCAGCAAGGTAAACTCGGGCCCACTGGGCCAGCAGGCAGGGCCTAGACGTGGCGTGCCTCCACTCACTTATCCGTAAGATCCAGTCGTGAGAGGCTGTTTGAGGGTGGGTGTAACGCAGTTTGTGGGGAAAGGGCAGAGTTGTGCTCACAAGTTGTCTTCTTCCCTTGCGTGGCCCAGCAAAGAAGAAATCCAGCGAGGAACTGGGAGAGGCCCACGCTCAGCGGGAGGCCCTAAATAGGGAATTAGACTCCTGTAAGCGGAGCAGGAACACAGACCCAGAGATCCCTGATAGATGCGGATAGCTTTGCACCTGTCCCTTCCCTCCCCCCGCTCCCCCCTCCCCATGGGCCGTTCCTGTCTGCAGTGCTCTCAGCCCACATCACCTGGAGGGCTGCTTGCTATGTCATGTCGCCCTCACTTCTGAGCTCACACGGCCCCAGAAGGCTGCGTCTCTCTCCTCCAATTTTGCTGCTTGACGTCTCCTTCAGAGCCTTTATTCCTGGCTGACTTGATGTTTGTTACTTTTTTCTTTCCTCGGTGTAAACTCTGTGCATTCTTTCCGGTCTTCCCCCTTTGGCACTTATGGGGGTAGTGGGCACATCAGGGGAGAAGCTGGCTCAGGATGGTCCCTAGGGGTGGCACTCCTCTGGCGCCCTGTGACTTTGCCTTTCGTGGGAACCTGGGATGTGGCCCCGAGGCTAAAAGGGCCATTGTGTTTTCAGTGCGTGCTGAGGAAGCGCACCTAGAGGAGGTCTGGAGCCGGAAGCGAGGTACCCGCCGCTGCCTTCCTCCTTGTCCCACCCCGGGCTCGGTGTCCCCTCTGCTCAGTCTCTCGGTGGCCTTCTTCTCCTCGCTTCAGTGCACACCGGGGCGCCCTGCCCTCTGCCCGGGCCTCCTTCCCACAGCACAGCGGGGCCGGCCCGGGGGTTCCTCTCTCCTCAGAGGCGCTGAGCACCCTCCAGGAGCACAGCCACGCCCGGGAGCGACAGGCCGCAAGGTAAGATCCGGCCCGGGCTCCCCACATCCCTAGGGCCGGGGGAGGAAGGCGTGGGCGCAGTGTGAACCGCAGATGTGCTGTCCGCCTTTCCCTCTGTAACAACACCGGGCAGGCGAGACTCCTGGCATGTTTTAGGTGGTGATGTTAAGACGAACTCAGTGGAGTCACCCGGCGGTGCTGTTACTGGATAAATTCCACTCACTGGTGTTATTCCAAGTAACTTTCCCTGTTGGCTCCCCAGCCTCTGCCATACGTCTGTCTGTCCGTCCGTTTCCGTGTGCTCACTTTAGGTCCCCAGCCATCCATCTGCCTCCCTGTCTGTGTACCCTCCCCAGCAGGCCATCAGTCGGGAAGCCTCGGCTTCAGCACCCCACCATGCAGTACCCTTTCTCCATCATCCCAGTTATCTCCCCAACTCGCCACTCATTTCTCTACCGACCGAGCATCCATGCAGGCGGCTGCCTATCCTTCCAGTCACTTGCCCAGTATTTTTCCATTTTTCCAGTTCTTTCTCCCCCACTCGTCATGTTTCTGCCCAGGCATCGTCTCCCTACTGGCCAGGAACCGAAAGCCTGTGCCTGCGGCCCTCAGAACTGGTGGGTGTGGGTCCCCCCGAGTAGCCGTCATTCCTGCTGTCGCCCCCAGGTGGGACGCGGAAGAGCCGCTGGAGGACCGGGTGGCCCAGCACAGGGACCTCTGGGAGTTCCGTGTGAGCCGTCACCTTCGCCCCGTCTCTGCTGACCCGCCGGCGCCAGGCGCGGACCCGCTGCCGCGCTGCGCCCTCGCCTCCTGCCGCCCGGAACCCCGAGAGCCTCCGTTCCCCTGTGGAGGACGCATCGGGCGGCATTCCGGGCAGAACGAGGCAGCCGGCACACCAGGCTGGCGAGGGGCTCCCGGCTCTAGCCAGGAAATCGGGCGGAGCGCGGCATCGGGGAAGGCAGGCCGACACGATGGGGGTGGGGCGGAGGCGCGCGGGTGTGGGGGCCGATGCTCCAGGTAAGGGCGGGGCCGCCGGGGCGCAGGCTGACCCCTGCCGGGACCTGGGCGAGCTGCTAGGGGGCGCGGGAGACGGGGAGCGTGCGCCCGCGCCCGTGGGAGCTTCGGGGTGCACATACTCGAGCGACTGGGAAGTGGAACCCCAGCCCCTGCCAAACGGGCGCGCCAACCTGGCAGTAGAGCGAACCAATGCTCAAAAGAAGGTAAGGCGGGTCAGGCGGGCGGACAGGCCTCCTCTGCCCGCACAGGTGCTGGAGCTACGGCTGGCGCGCGAGCTCCGCGTGCTGGAGCTCAGCCGGGAGCAGCTGCGCGCGGAGGGTGAGCGGTCCGCGGGGCGGAGCCTGGAGGAGGCGGGGCATCTGTGTTGGCGCTCTGACGGCCCCGCCCACAGGGTCCCTGGTGCGCGCGCGGCTGCAGGAGATGGAGCGAAGGCTGCGCCCCGAGGCTGAGTTTGGGCCCGCCCCGGCGGAGATAGGCGGGTGAGGCTGCCCCGCCCCGGCCCTGAAGCCGCCTCTGGGAGTCCGGCCTCTCTGCCTCGGGGGCTTCCTCTAGCTGTTCTCTCCGCAGGCTGAAGGCGGAGCTCCAGAGCGTGGAGGAACCAGCCCGGGGCGCCCCGGAGCCCGGGGTCGGCGGAGGACAGAAGCTGGCAGCGGGGCGGCCCCAGCTGCCCGAGCTCGGCCCGTAGCCACCCTCCCGCTGCCCGCAGGCCATCCTCGCGGAGGGCCACCTGGAGCTGCCAACGTGGCCGGGAGCCACAGGACGCGACGCCCCGCCCCGGCCCTAGCAAAACTGCCCAGAAATAAAGGCTGTGGCGGAGACGGTGCTAGGCTGGGGCTGCGTGTGTGTGCGGTTGTGGCTGGGGGCGGGGGCGTCGGGCGCGCACCTCGGGCTCCTGAGCCTCCCCGCAGGGTCAGCCGAGCACTGGGGCCCTGCGCTGTCTCCCGCCACGGTGTCCGCTCCCTGGCTGTCCCGCACTCGCCGTGGGTCTGTTAAATATTTCATATTTAAGCTGCAAAGGAACCAGCTGTGAAAAGCAGGAGGCGCCCGAGGAGGGGCAGCTGCTGGACAGGGTAGGGCAATGGGCCAGGGCGTCCTGAGATCCTCCAGGCCTTTACCTGTCCCCAGGACGCCGGTCTTGCTGTCCCAACTCCTGCCCCTCGTGTGGCATCAGACATAAAACTTTTCTGTGCTTAAGTCTCTTCATCTGTGAAATAAAGGCCGTTGTGGGGATTAATTGACAACGTGGAAAGTTAGTACTTTCTGGTACATCGTAAATACTGTCATTTTAAAGAATTTTCATACCCTCATGTGGTCGCCATCCCAGGAAATTACCCAGAGGAGTTGTTGTTGTTAGTGGTGGTGGTGGTGGTAGTGTGTATGTATCCCCTAAAATGTGAAGGAACTAAAAGCAGCGAAGAACAAACTCACTTTTAAGGCCAGGACTTCCAGAATCCTTCCACATATCATGCTACATTCTTCCCTGTCCACCACAGGCCTCCTTTCTCACCAACACTGCCAGCTTCTGAGCTTGTGTTACCCAAGGTTGGGTAACTTTATAAAGAAAAAAGGGTTATCTTGGGCCGGGGAGTTAGCTCAGTGGTTCCAGCGCCTGTCTTGCAAGCGCAAGGACCCGGGTTCGATCCCTGGTAACCACATACCATACTGGGTGTGGAGACTCACCCCAGTAGCAACCAGTACCACATACCACAGTACCGGGCGTGGTGGCTCACGCCTGTCATCCCAGCACTCGGGAGGCAGAGGCAGGAGGATTGCTGTGATGTGAGTTTGAGGTTGAGCTCAGGGCCAGCCTGAACCACAAAGCAAGACCCTGTCTCAAAAAAAAAAAAAACCTTAAAAAAAAAAAGGGTTATCTTGACTTCCTGGAAGTTCAGAAATGGGCTGGTCCTGCGATAACTTACGGTCACAAGCCTGAGGTGACACAGGACATCACATGGCCAGAGACAGTAAATCTGTGGTCCCAGGACTCTGAATGGGGGCTTCAGCCCAGTCACTTGATGTAGTCCTAATCTCTTTCCACACAGCGGTCCCTGGATTAAGTTCCCACCTTCTCAATGCCTGGAGCGGGGGATGCAGTGTCAGTCCATGAAACCTTGGGGGATGCTCAGACCGCAATCCATGGCATGATCCAGATCCACTTGACTGCAGTTTTACAGGTTCAGCAGTTGTGGAGTATTTACCGTGTTCTTGGCACTCTGTTGGTCAGTGAAAGGGTGACAGGAAATGTATGAGTCACAGCTCTGCTATCATAGAGCTTGCAGACTCAAGAGGGGGAGAAGAGATTTTTTCTTGATGAAAGTTATACAGTTAGGAAGCACCAGGCCTGGAATCCTGTGATTCTTTGTTGTGATTTAGGCCTGCTTCCCTGTGTGATACTGACAGATATAAACTAAAAAAAAAAAAAAAAGCTCACAAAACTTCTCCACCAGGAATTTAGCTCTGTTGTTCCGGCCCCTGTCTTACAAGTTCAAGGATCAGGGTTCATTCCCTGGTAACCACATACAATACTGGACATGGAGACTCATGCCCAGCAGCAATCAGAACCACATACCACAGTGCCAGGTGTGGTGGCTCACGCCTGTCATCCCAGCACTCGGGAGGCAGAGGCAGGAGGATTGCTGTGATGTGAGTTGGAGGCTGAGCTCAAGGCCAGCCTGAACTACAGAGTGAGACTCTGTCTCAAAAAAAAAAACCACCCAAAAACTTCTCCACCAATAGTAAAACACAAAGGTTTTTTTGGTTGAATAAGCGTTAAACCAGAATATAATGCTTACCCCAGGCCACCTGTAGCATTCCAAAGACAGGAAGTTATAATGCCTTCTTGTGGTCACGGCAATGTCACCCATTCTCCAATAAACACTGACTAGCCCTCAAATAGGTGCATCTGTCATGATCAAACACACAGTTCATCCTAAATGGGGGGGCTGTTTGCAGTAATTTACCTTATCCAAAGCAAAGTCACATGACAGTTGGCATATTGGGAGTAAGGCACCTGCTGAAGTTAGGCCACACATACACCACATTACACTTTGAGAGGTAAGGTAATCTTCCTTGAGATTACATTTCGAAGAGGTGGTTCCCAGGTCCTGGACAGTGACAACCCTGCGTCATGAAAGTAGCAAGAGAACATACTAGCTTTTTAAGAGATTTGTAAGCATTTCCAGTTAACAGCAAGTTTTCTTAAGTAGGTGTTGTAGGAAAAGCCAGGGGATTCCTCTTTCTGTGAGCCCGCACTTCCCGCTCTCGACTGCATCCTGTATCTACCTCTAGGGAGTCCTACTCGTGTCTCCTTAAAAAAAGAAAAGTCAGCTGTTGAAGGAGTTTCTTATTTTCAGCAGGGGAATGGAGCCGTGTACTTCTAAATCATATTTGCTGTGTCCTTACAGCCTTAGGTAAAGTCACTTCATGATTCTCTCCCTTTTTCTCCACCCACACGGGAAGAGGCAAGTGATCTGTGTCATTGTCACAAGTTTTTGTATACGTGTTTTTAGGCCATTGCTTGAGTTGAAGCCAGCGGTACCCTGTCACCTTTGGCCTACTTAAAATGTTCCCTCCCTGCATGATTGCAGGATACAGTGGACTCTCAGGATACAATCAGCCTGACCTAGTGGCAGCTTGATTAATTTGATTAATGGAAGATTCACCTGTCCCTTGTCCATAGCGTGTACCCAGGTAAACATCCAGGTCTCAGCTGTACTGACTTAGTTATAAGCAGCCCTCAAGAGCCATCTGAAACAAGGGTCCACTGTAGCTCAGTTGTCCCAAATCCCACTGACCCAAAACTTCAGCACACTTACAACAGCTGACCTGAATTAACCCAGGAGTTAACACCAGACTCGTGTGTAAATTCTCCTTTTGCATGTGGTTTCTTTGGCCAGTCCACAGCCCCCGAGAAAGCCAATGCCCAGGACCCTCCATCCAGGCATATCAGTCCCTGTCCCCTGCATTCCCCAGTGCTGGTTGAGCTTCCTCCCAAATGGACTTCCGGTCAGCAGGCTAACATCACTCAGTGAAAAGCTTCACCTCCCACTGCGTCCCTGGGACAGACACACCCCAAACCTTCTCTTCTGGTTGGGGTCTCCTAGAGTGGCTAGCTCCTTGGTAGGAATTAGCTGGACGCAAGTCAGACAGGAGCCAAAGACTGGGCATGGGTCAGAGACTGAGACGTTAGGCTACACTCCAGACACGCTGGGCACAGCCACGACCCTCATCCGGGTAGGCTGTGGAGAACTAACAGCTGCCCTAACAGAGACCCCAAGAGCAAAGCCGATAAAGATCAGAAAGGGAATCAGCCATCTGAAACAACTGTGCTCCTGGCCGCAAGGGCTTGGAACATATGTATATTTACCACAGACTGCGGGTCCTAGAGCAGGCTGTGCACCAGAACCAACACCCCTCCATGAAAACGGTAATGTGTTTATGGCTTGTATCTAGTGCCCCCCTCCGAAAGTCTCACACTCTCCAAGGTGGGGCTTTCCAAAGCGGGCTGAATCTAGAGTCTGCGCATATGGTTTAAGGGCGTGTGCTAACTAAGTGAGCCCCCTGATTGGCTTAGCACAGCTCTGGTGTGGGGAATGCCCACCTGGGTGTGGGTGGCGCAACCAGTAGGCTTGTAGTGGGATAAATGGCAGAAGCAGGGCTGGTGCTCCTGCTTTGCTGCTTTCCTGCCTGCCTGCCCGCCTGCCCGCCTGCCCACCTGCCCACCTGCCCACCTGCCCTGCTGTGGACTGCTGCTGCTCTGCGTTGAAGCTGGCCAACAGTGACCTAAAACCTGCACACAGGTAAAAGAAAGCTTTCTTCTTCACTTGTGGGTGCCGTGTATTTTCTCTCAGAAATGTGAAAGTAACTATGAGGCCCAGAATCATCTTCAGAAAGTCTGACTCAGCCAGTCCAGCATAGGACCCAGGTCTGAGCTTATTTATTTTAAAATTTGCCAGCCTGGGATGTGCACTTCATGTTACAACATCTTACCCAAAAAAGAGAAATATGGTGGCCTCTCAAGTTATGACCGGCCCGACATACGAACAACTTGGGTTAATTACGCAGATGGAAAATTTGTCTGCTCCTTATTTTCTATAGCATATAAAGTAAACGTTTAGGTCTCAGCTGTATTGACTTACAACCAATTTAAGTTCCAGCTAGCCCTCTGGAACAGATCGAGTTCATAAGTCACGGGTCCACTGTGCAGATCTATTGACTAAGGCAGTACTCTGGGCTAGCAATATAGTTTCACCTGAAAACTTTCCAGAAATGCAGATAGCTGGATCCCACCACAGGTGTAGTGCCTGAGACCTTCTGCAGGTGAAGCCTAGGCCTGTGGGTTTGACAGACCCAACAGGTGTTCTAGTGTTTAGGCTTGAGAAGCCCTGAACTATCACCCAGGAGAGTGCCTGAAGGTTTCCCCTTTTCACGGCTATTTAGGTGAGTAAATTAAAAGATAGCCTTTCGAGATGTACTTCTCGGGTCCATGCCTGGGATCCACATATTTAAAATTGTATCCTTGGATGAATTATTTTTCTATCTAATCTCTAGTGATCTCACCTATGTTAGCAATTAAGATAATCATGCCAGTAACGTTGTTGAGCAAAATAAAGTATCAATTTTCTTCCCTTCCTTATTGAAGGCATCCTGAAGCCTGTAATTTGACAGAAATGATAAGCATTTGTATGCTCAGTTGGGATTCCACCTGTGAACACTAAACATTTTCCTATCAGTGATGTAGATCAGTCTTTGGAGTGTTTCTTATGATCTATGTAGTCCAGGTGGCTAGTTTAATACCAATGAATCTTGCCAGGTAGGATGTTATGGCCCTGTCAAGATTTTTAACATGCTGAAAAAAAATCCAAAACTTTATTTTGATTTAGAATGCCTAAAATCTATCTCTAATATCTATCTCTAAAAATCTATCCCTTAATATCGTTAAGATATTAAATAAAAGATATTAATTCTTAATATCTTTAATTTTTTAATTAAGCCTTGGACAATCAGCTATACTGTTGTAGAATATATATATTGCCTTATATCTCTATTTTGCATTTCCAAGTAATTGGTCTTTTATGAGTTTCTTGTTAGTTTTTTGAAAGGAATATTTTAAATAGATAAGTTTGCTCAATGTAGTTGTGACCAAGGACAGGCAATGAAGTTACCGGTTCCCATGCCCAAGGATCTTCAACAGAAACCACAGCCTTCGGTTGTTAGAGAGGAAGACGAATATGTCAAACCCTGAAACAGGGTGGGACAGTCATGGGAAAAAATGGGAATGGTTTACACTGTGATAAAAGACCTGCGTCCACATGTAAAAAATGTAGCAGATACTCTTGTGAAAGGGAGAAGTGTTTAGATGACACTGCGTAGGAATGTGTGTTACTCCTTGATACTAGCTTTTCATCACTGTGATCAAATAGCCAAGAAAAACAGCATAGAGGAGGGAAGGTTTGATTTGGCTCATGATTTCAAAGGTCTGAGTCCACGGTCCAATTCCATTGCTTGGTAGCCTGTGGTGGGACAGAAGCATCATGTGGTGACAAAGGAAAGGAAAGCTACTTACCTCATGGTAACCAGGAAGCTGAGAGGGGGACAAACTGGGCAGGAAGTGCATATGGGCCAGCGATAGTCCCCGAGGCCTTTTCTCTGTTCCATCACCTCCTAGTGCCATCGAATTGTGATCTCCATCTTTTGATTAACTCATGATAGAGTGCTCCTGTCCAGTCATTTTGTACTGTATTCACTCCTGAATACATGAACTTTTGGGGGGACATTCTAGATCGAAGCCAGATAACATATGTTAACATATGTTAACATATGTTTTTAAAAATACGGATAGGATATTAGACTGCTTCTATGGTAGTCTTGATCATGGCATTTCCTAAAATTGTTGAACATAGTTTGAAGAGGTTTTTTTTTTGTTTTGTTTTGTTTTTTTACTGTCCTTATTCCTTTATACCATGTATTGGACAACTTAGATAATATGTTAACTGATTCATACAATTCCTTCAAATCTACCAAAAAATAGACTGCAGTTAAATGAGAAAGGTACAGAAGATTCCAGTTGAGCGTACATAAGTCAATGTTAGTGTGAATCAACATTTCTTGAAAGAAGGAAAATACCCATATCCAGTTCTGAGAGAAAGCTTGTGACTAGTAGTAGACCCTCCACTCTTTGATGGTGAAGATTATGTTTCCGGTTTTTTTGTTTGTTTGTTTCTTCTGAGACAGAATCTCACTTTGAAGTTCCGGCTGGTCTTAAGCTCACTATGTAGCCCAGCAGAGCCTCAACTCACAGCAGTTCTCCTGCCTCTGTCTCCCCGAGTGCTGGGATTACAGGTGTGAACCACTACATCCATGCCCAGCACTGTGGTATTGATTGCTGGTGGGTGTGAGCTACCACACTCAGCATTGTTGTATGTGATTACTGGGGATCGAACTTGGGACCTTGTGCTTGCAAGGCAGGTGTTAGAACCATTGAGCTAAATCCCCAGCCCTTGTGCCTATATATATGTATATATATTTTTTTGAGACAGCATCTTGCTTTGTGGTTCAGGCTGGCCCTGAGCTCAGCCTCAAACTCACATCACAGCAATCCTCCTGCCTCTGCTCCCGAGTGCTGGGATTACAGGTGTGAACCACCACGCCCGGCCCTGTGGTATATGGCACTGGTTGCTGCTGGGGTGAGTCTCCACGCCCAGTATTGTATGTGGTTACCGGGGAATCGAACCCAGGCCCTTGCGCTTGCAAGACAGGTGCCGGAACCAGTGAGCTATATCCCCGGCCCTATGCCTATATTTTTAAAAGTCAAAGCTCATATACAAAAACAGTACATCCTAGATTTGTGACTGATAGCATTTAAGGCTGTCATTTTCAAGTATAAATGTTTAATGTCCAATACCCAATCTGTGCAATACACAGAGCTGTAAGTATAAATCATAAAAAATTAACGGAAGCCCACCAAAGGCAAAGAAATTATGTTAGGCAACAATAAGTTAAATGTAAGGCAGGCTATGCAAAATTATGGATTAGGCTGTGCATCTCTAACCTGAGAGGTGTTCCATGCTTTGTCTAACATTGCTGTCTCTGTTGTGAGGCATTTGGAACAGGGCAGCTCCACGACAGACCAAACCAGGTAAATTAGCCAGCAGGACCAGTTATTAAGAAAATTCATCTCTAATACAGTTCTAAGGCCTGT
Source organism: Petromus typicus (assembly GCA_004026965.1). NCBI lineage: Eukaryota > Metazoa > Chordata > Mammalia > Rodentia > Petromuridae > Petromus > Petromus typicus. Next base: position 39,319 of record PVIR01007206.1, read on the forward strand.
TCCCTCAGATAATGATCAGAAATGGTTGCAATAAGGGCTCAGTGGCACCCTTCCCGGCAAGCTCAGGGTCCTAAGTTCAATCCTTGGCACTGCAAAAAAAAAAAGAGATGGCTTCAGTATACCACCTAAGCTTTACAGATCAACATAAAAAATTTGTTTCCTTTTTTCTTTTTAAGTAGAGCCTTTCACCTCAGGACTTAAATCAACATTACTTCTGGCCTTAGGGAATATTGTAAAATGTAACACAGAGGGAGAGAAGAGGGACATGGAAGCCAGTAGTATTCTGTTTAACTTACATTCTGAGTGTGTACATAAATTGTGGTTCTATAATTTTTGCCACAATTGCAATATCTGTATCTGAAAGGTGACAACAGTTTTATTACAGAAGCAGCTGCTCTGTTTTAAATTCCATGGGAAATGCTAAGATTCTGGTTCTTGCCTTTTTAAGTCAAAGTTTTCTTATGTTGGGTCAGAGTGCACAGTTCTCGAGTTTCCTTTGATATTCACAGCCAATGTGAGAATTAAAAACTTCCCCAGCTAGTTAAGAGAACTCAGCTGAGTCCATGCCGATAGCAAAGCCTGACTCAGTTTTAGTTTGCAGTTTAGCATTATCTCATGCAATTTGGGAAACATCAAAGTAAATCTACAATTGTCAGAAGCCTTATTATAGTTTAATACCGATTAGCTAAAATGCATACAGTTTTAGTGTTGATGGTGCTGTTATGACTGGATTGTACTTTTGGCCTTAAGAAAGCACATTAAGCTTTAATAAAGAAATACTTAGGTTACAAGTAACTTGTGCTCAGGTCATAATAAACATTTGTTTGCTTTTGACCTCAGACGTTCTCTGTTTGGGTAGGACCCATCTCCTGAAGGCTTGGAGTGAGCTCTAGCTGCATGGCTGGTGTTATTTCACTACTCTAGATGTAGTGGGTTGGAAGGCAGCTGACAGACAGGAACAATTAACTGGAGCAAAGGGAGGAAATATTTCTTTGTGCAGAAATGTAGATGGTCAAAAGCCGAGCAGTCTCCTTCACAGCTCTGCTTTTTTGTTTGTTTTAATGTAGTTTCTACCAGATGTGATGGTAGCTTTTTAAATTATGAAAACCCTGAGAAGGTTGTATCTTCTAGTTGAAATGCAGTATTTGTAATAGATTGTGTCTTCAGATTCTATTTGCTGCTTCTTGGACCTTTAAGGAGCATTCCTTTTTTTTGAGACAGGGTCTCACTTTGTAGTTCAGGCTGGCCCTGAGCTCAGCCTCAAACTCACATCACAGCAATCCTTCTGCCTCTGCCTCCTGAGTGCTGGGATTACAGGCATGAGCCACCACACCCAGCACTGTGGTATGTGGTACTGGTTGCTGCTGGGATGTGAGTCTCCACACCCAGTATTGTATGTGGTTACTGGGGATCGAACTCAGGTCCTTGCGCTTGCAACACAGGCGTCGGAACCACTGAGCTATATCCCCGGCCCATTAAGGAACATTCTTGATGAACTTGAGAGAAGTCTGAGGAGAGGTTTTGGTTTTGGTTTTGGTTTCAAGTTTTAAACTGCCTCGTTACCAGAAGACTGGGTATCGCTGTAGCATTTCATATACTTCCCGAGAGAAAATGACCATTTTCTTGGCCATTGAAGATGTTTTCTGTGTAATCAACTGTTTGTACATCTTGATCCTATTCCTTTTTTAAACTGTGTGTTTCCTTGGAGTTGAAATGGCTGTGACAGATCCCCCACCCCCACAGCCTCCAGTGCCTTTTAGGTTAAAGCTGGACAATCCCTGTAGCAGAATGCTCCTGAGTTCCTATAAACAAAAGGGCACATCTGGTGGATATTCCTTAAGGTCTGGAACCCACTTTTCTTTCACATTTTGAAACAAGGCTGGATTGACCGCAGGGCAGTGTCTGAGGAAGACATCAGTCACTGGCGAGGGGAAAGGCCTCAGACCACCTTGGCTCTCTGGTCTGGCTGCATCCCACTCCCTGCTTGCCCCCTCCAGGCCCAGATTCCCCAGAGGACCCACCAGAACCTGGGATTGGCCAGGCCCCAGGGAGGGTAGTCCTGCCCGAGGAAGCCCTGTTAAGTTGACTTTTAACAAAATGTAGCTCATCAGGCAGGGAGAAATGCTAGAATATTACAGACTTTAAAATCTCTGTTAGAGCTGAGGCCAAAGGATCCCAGAGTACTTGGCCACATCCGGATCCTGCGTCTCATGCCCTGGAATCACCTGTAGCAAGCTCACCCTGCCAGCCTCGCTCCGGGACCCAGACCCAGAGTGAACATGGGTGAAGGACAGAGACTCCACATCAGCCGGGAGTTCTTGGTAGGGAGAGGAGCTCCTCGACCCAGTCTGGCTCCTCGGACCTTTGCTCACCTGAACATGAGTACAAGCAGTCGGAGTCACCCAAGGGTCACCTGCTTTCCAATAGCCCTAGCACCCCGGCCATCTTAAATTTTCTTGGGAATCTGCAATATGCAGGCTTTCTCCTCTGTGGGAGGCCAGGGTGCTGTGCTGTCCTAATGGTCTGAGGGAGGGTCCACCTCTTCCAAACGCCACTCTCTCCATACTCTTCACTAAACTCTGACCCACGACCTGAGTGAGACAGTGTCTAGGCTCTCAGAGTACAGGGACAAGAGAGGATGCTGTCCTAGCCTGAAAGGGACTGTAGGCAAGATGGGGGAGAAAGTTACTCAGGAGATAGTTCCATGTGTAATAATGCAGTGGCATTATGAAAGGTTTCTTGGAGAACTGCGGGGCGGTTCCATGGAGCCGCCAGAGTCCTCTCCTGTTTGAGGGAAGTCAGTGCAGGTTGAAACTGACACTGGCTCTGATTGATACCGACACCCAGGACATGCCTCCGAGTGGGACGTGCAGCTTTCTGAGCACAGGATGAATAGTCCTAAACAAAAGCTGTAATAAGAAAGAGGCTGATTTTTTTTTATTTTTTGGTACCAGGGATCAAACTTGGGACCTCACACGTGTTGGGTGGGCGCTGTGCCACTGAGCTACATCCCCTGCTGACAAAAGCCGATTCTTGCCTTGGGAATAAGCTTGGATTGTAAGAAAGAGGAAGAGAAATCCAGGGAGGCTTGGACCAATACCATGGGAGCTTATATCCTCAGGTACGTTCTATATTGCATGAGTGAGTTATATTGTGTGACTTTCATGGGATATTTTTTCTCTTTTGTTTTTATTCTGCCAACAGAATATTTCTTCATTTTAATTAGTGACAAAACCAAATTTCAGGGAGATCGTGTGCTTTTACCCAAAGTAGGAAGCAGAACATGGAAACACAACTATGTCAGCCATGGGCCCTCAAATCTGTATAGCTTTTCCCCCGGTGGGTCCACTGAATGACTCTGGGAGACCACATGAGCGGAAACTCCAGGCTGTAAAGAAATAACCCTTTCCCTTAAGTTAATTCTCTTTAAACCTGAGGTCCCTTGGGTGATTTTTAAACCCCAGAGTGAAGCTCACAGATAATCACCAGAATGAACTCAGAGCCTTGGCTATAAAACCATCCAGGAGCGAGAACTTCGTCTAACAGATCCTACTGCCTGTGTTTCAAAAATTCATAGTAAGGGCCTGGGAGTTAGCTCAATGGTTCCGGCGCCTGTCTTGCAAGTGCGAGGGCCGGGTTTGATTCCTCGGTAACCATACAGTACTGGGTGTGGAAACTCACCCCAGCAGCAATCAGTACCACATCCCACAGTGCCAGGCGTGGTAGCTCACGCCTGTCATCCCAGCACTCGGGAGGCAGAGGCAGGAGGATTGCTGTGATGTGAGTTTGAGGCTAAGCTCAGGGCCAGCCTGAACCACAAAAGCAAGAACCTGTCTCAAAAAAAAAAAAAAAAAAATTATAGTAAGTTGATGGCTTATTCTTTTTAAATATGAAAGACCCTTTTCCCAGTGGTCCCACAGATTACTGCTGTTCGGTCAACTGCTGTGTTTCCTTGTTTGTTTCAGACCTTCAGTTTGATTCACGGAAGTGCACAGTTTCGGTATCCGAGGGGGAAATAGGTTTTTGGTACTAAAGAGCAATACAGTGATGTCATGGAAGGTGATTTAGGGAAGTGCGGAGAGTCTCTGCCGACCTCCCCATGGTGTTGGTGCTGCGGTGGTTTGTACTTTATAGAGACAAGCACCTGGAACTTGTAAAGAGCGCCAATGCATGAGGAATTACCTGCCAGTGTCTGTGGGTGTGTTTTGTACATCATCTTCTGGTCATCTTTCTCAGGGCTGGTCTCCGCCACTGTCACTCATCTGCCGAGTGCTCGACCCTCATTTCTCACTCTACCTGGAGGCTAATGCCTCCACATTCCTTGACCACAATGGAGCCAGAATCAGTGAAACCTTAGATCTTTATAACTCTGGTGATTTACCAGGAACTACTTGGTCAAGTCCAGACCCCTCCTTCAGAACCCAGCCTCCGCCGGAGATCTTATGCCAATCTGCCCTGAACTCTGCATCCACTCCTTTTGCCCACACTTGAAACCCTTGTCTGCCCACCTCCAAATTATGCAAAGTAGGATTTTATCATTAGGTTTTTACTTTGGCTTACTTTGGACACTGTACATTTTTATCTGATTTGTGAAAAATTACACATTTGTGGGTGTCTTGGTTTTATATACATATGGATCGTATAATGTTGAAGTCAGGGTAAGGCTACCTACCTCCTGATCACTTCTCTATGTTAAAATTATTCAAAGTACTTTCTTGTAGCTGTTTTGAAAATGCATTATCTGTGGGCCCTCTGGCCTGCCATAGAACTCGAGACTAATTTCTCCTAACCATAACGAGGTTCCCTTTGGCCTATCCATCCCCATCTGTCCCCTGCTCTGTCTCTCCAGCCTCTGCTCTCCTCTCGACTTTTAAAGACTCCATGTAGGTGAGGAGATCAACTTGTTTTGGTTCTACGCATGTGTGAGATCTGTGGCATCTGCCTGGTCTGGTGTGCTCCCCCCGATCACCTCCTGTTGCTTTCCTGTTGTTGCAGGTGATGGTATTTCACGTGATGTGGGCTGGACAGATTCCCCTGTGTGTGTAACTCGTTTATCACTTCTGGACACTTAGGTTGATTCTGCATCTTGACTCCTATGAGGCACTTGTGACTTACAGATCTTGATTTTGTTTCCTATGGAAATAGACATGTGGGAATGCTGGTCACAGAATAGTTATCTTAATTTTCTGGGGACTCTCCCACCAGAAGTGTGTGGTGTATTAGGGTAATTTCTTTTCACCTGCTTGCTAGCACATGGGATTTTTTTTTTTTTGTCTTCTTTGTAGGAGGCATTCTAACCAGTGGGAGGTAATACTCTCACTGTAATTTTACATTTCCCTGATGAGCAGTCATGCTGTGCATTTTCCATATATCTGTTCATATGTCTTCTACTGAGAGACTTTGGTTCTGTTGTCCCTTATTAAACATTTTCAAACAAAAAAAATTTTTTTATAAGTTGAGATTCTTACGTATTCTGGATATTAATTCCTTGTCGGATGTGTAGTTTATAAATATTTTATGCCACTTTGTTGTCAGTTTGCTTTGTGGACATTTTATAATTTAATCCCATTTATCTATTTTTGTTTTTTATTGCCTGGGTTTCCAGTTTTCTTCGAAACAAATCCTCACTTATTCCAGGGTCATGAAGTTTTCCTCTGGTAATTGCGAAGATTCAAGTCTTGCATTTAAGTCTTTGATCCACTTTGCGATACTTTTTTTTTTTTTTTTTTTTAAGGTTTTTTGAGACAGGGTCTCGCTTTGTGGTTCAGGCTGGCCCTGAGCTAGCCTCAAACTCACATCACAGCAATCCTCCTGCCTCTGCCTCCCGAGTGCTGGGATTACAGGCGTGAGCCACCACGCCCGGCACTGGTATGTGGTATTGGTTGCCGCTGGGGTGAGTTTCCACACCCAGTAGTGTTATGTGGTTACCGGGGATTGAACCCGGGCCCTTGCGCTTGCAAGACAGGCGCTGGAACCACTGAGCTATATCCCCGGCCCCACTTTGCGATACTTTTAAAAAAATATGGTCAGAGATGGGGGTTTAGTTTCATTCTTTGGCAGAAAGACACCGAGTTTTCTCAGCACCATTTATTGAAGGGATGTTTTCCCATGTGGGTCGTCTTAGCACCGTTGTCTGAGATGAGATGACTGGTGACACGCAGATTTATTTTGAATATCTTCATTCAGTTGTACTGGTCTCTGTGCCTTGCATTCTTGTATCCTGTCACTTTACTGTAACTCTATATTTTGAAATTAGGTGGTGCAGCACCTCCTGCTGGATACTCCTTGCTCAGCATTGCTTTGTCTGTTCAGGAGACTGTGGGGAATTGTGTAAAGATTTTGGATTGTGCTGTGAAGAGTATCAGTGGTATTTTAATAGGAAATGCACTTTTCTGTGAACTGCTTAGGATAATACATATCTTTTAGTATTGATTTTTATGAACATGGTGTGTGGGGGGGGGATTGTTTGGTCAATTGCTTTCATCAGTGGTCTACAGTTTTCATTGTACAGATCTTTTACTCTTTAATTACATTTATTCCTAGGCATTGTGTGTATATGTGACTGTAAATGGGATTGTTTTTTTCAGATAACTAATGCTTAAAATTGTTACTGATTTTTTGTATCCTACAAATTTTCTTACTTTGGCTACCTTTAATAGCTTGTTGGACTTTGTGCATTTTTACACTCAAGATCATGTCTGCAAAAGTAGCAATTTGGCTCTTTTCCAACTTGGACACCCTTTCTTCCTTTCTCCTGATGGATCACTCTGGCTAGGAATTCGAGTATAATGATGAATAAAATTGGTAAAAGTAGGTATCCATGCCTTATTCCATATTCTGAAAAATTTTCAAGTTTTTTTCTGTTCTGTTCAGCCTTTTGTCAGTTGTGTGCTTGTTACAAATGGCCTTTATTATGTTGAAATACATCATTTCTATACTTGATGTATTTAGGATGTTTGTCTGAGAAGGATCACTGAATTTTTGTTATTTGTTTTGTGTGTGTGCTCCTGAGGATTGAACCCAAGGCCTTCATAAGGAGCCACGTCTTCAGCCTTTTTCACTTTTTATTTAGAGACAGATTCTTGCTCAGGTTTTCAGCCTGGCCTTGAACTTGAAGACCTCTTGCCTCCCAGAGAGCTAGGACTATAAGGTTGCACCACCATGCCCTGCTAGGAATGCTGAATTTTATCAGGTGTTCGGTCTGTGTCGATAGAGATGATCAAATGATTTTTATTCTTTCTGTTGATGTAGTGTATTGCGTTTACTAGTTTGTGTTTAGTCACTCTCCAAAACACCAGACAGCTACAACTCGATGGAGGAGAGATTTATTTTGGCCCATGTTTTAGATATTTGAGTCCGTGACTGGCAGGTTCTATGGCAGGACAGCATGAGAAAGGAGTGCAGGGGAAGACAAGCTGCCCGTCCATGCCTTGGCGGTCCGGAAGTGGAGACAGAGAGGAGGGCCCAGAGGGAGGGATGTCCTTCCAGCTCAGGTTCCCAGAGACTCACTTCTTTGAACCAGTCCCTTTCCTAATAGCAAGTCTGAAATATTGCCCCCGTTTTAAAGTTGCCCTCCAAAAGCCCCACCTCTGAGCACACGAGGTTTGTGGGGAACATCGAGGTACAAGCCGGAAGAGTTTTGCACATGTTGAACTGTCCTTACATCTCTAGGATGAATCCTGCTACAATCTGGAGAATAATTCTGTTAATGTGGGGTTGCACTCAGTTTACTAGTCTTTTATTGGGGATTTCTGCAACTTTATTCTTAGGGATTTTGGACATAGAGCTGTCCTGTGTTTGTCTGTCTGTCTGTGTGTCCGTGCACACGTGTGCATCCTAGTTCAGTTTTGATATCAGGATAATACAAAACAAAGGATTCTAATAGGTGTTTGGATGTGTGGTCAAAATGGTTACTATCTTATTTCTGTGGTATTTAAAAATTAAATGTGTCACTTCAGAATACATATTTGTTTCCAGTGTGAATGACATTTACAGTTATTCTCTGGAACAGTGTCTTAGTTGCCACCACCAGCTGTAACAGTGTCTCACTACACTGGGATGGCAGGATCATGGGTGCCTCGTAAAGAGCTTCCAAGACCAGAAAGAAAATTATGCACAAAGCCCAATTTAAGTCAGGGCCAGGATCTGTGCAGCAGAAGGTGTTAGGGCATAACTAGGGCTCTGCTGCGAGGCAGCTTGCTTTTCCTTGAAGTTTCCACATTTCTCAGCCACAGACTCCACAGATCTGGGCACCCAGGAGCAGTCCTGCTGAACTTGACCAGCAGATGGCAGCATCTACCCAGAGATGCTCCAAGCGCCCCAGTGCCGCCTGCTCAGTGTGCGCGGAGAGCCTGAGGGCGCTAAGGCTCTGTGGGTTAGAGCCCTAGTTCCCAGGCTTTCCAAGCAGGAACGTCTCGCGTCCCTGTGGCTTTCGACATCTCTGTGACAGCCCCACACATGCACGCCATCCCCGAAAGATTCCCAGGCTGAGCCAAAACTAATGAGAAGCCGGATTTCAAGGGTCACAGAAAACTATGGTCTTGTTATCTTCTTCACAGTTCAGCGTCACAGGAAGTATTTCACATTAGTGTAGCAAAGGCAGGATTTAGACGTGTTGGGCTGTCGTCATATCCATTGAAACAGCGAGGGAAAGAACTGGGACTAATTATATGTGTGTTTCTATGCATTGAGCTCGGTGACCACTATGGTTTTGCCTATAGATCTTAAAGCTATGAGGGAAGTAGCTTTATTCTTTATCTCCCACTTCTACATTAGTCATCTGATTCACTATCACTTCTTGTTACACAGCTGCCTGATGGTTAAAAAAGATCCAATCACCAGCTGAATTCCAAACCCTCTGTTCTTTTTTATTTGTTTATTTACAGACCCCACAACACTGGAGCACTGAGAATATTCATTTCTCTGAACGAGCTTGAGATGTTTTTTGTCATTGTTTTTCTTTTGCCAAATAGAAAAGCAATGGATTAAACAAATAGTTTTACCAACTGCTGAAGAGAAAATTTTCAAAGGCAAGTTCTTGTTGAGTGGAATGTAATGCAGATTTTGGTTTAATGGGAATTCCCAGGAGTGTTGCATTTTTCTTTTCTTTTCTTTTTTGTTTTTTGGTAATCACAATACTGAAAACAATTATGTAAATTTTAAAATAAGGCTAAATAAATTGCTGTATTTGTTGCCTGCAGCATTAATAAGTAGACTCAAGTACATATTCTTAGGTGGAAATGAAATGTGAATTTTTTTCAAACAAGCTATTTTTGGCAGCAAGGCCATTATAAATAAGCAAAATGAGGATATCTATAGAGCAATATGAGCTTTACCTGATATTAATAAAAAAATAAAGTTTAACCACCGACGCGATCATTTTTCCATGCTTTGTCTTGGTTAGATCAGTCTCGGTGGTGCTAAGATTTGTCATATTTTGCAAGGATGTTTTGGCAACCACAAGAGTGACTTGAATTTGTGGGTGCCCCTCAGCCGTTCCCTATAACATAAGTGAAAGCAGAGGTTATTTAAGGAGACCATCACCTCTATGCAAAGAGGCTCTCACCAGGCTCGTGAAATACTGTCTTCCCTTTTTTTCATGAACAAAATACCACATTTCTGAAAGAAATATCCATAAGACAACAATCAGTTAGTTGTCCCGGCGAGAGCATTGGTAAAATGCTTGATCATCTGATAACGTGGATGTACAGGAAATCTTCTCCACTTATGCCATGTGCTGAGCTAGAAGCTGGAAATGCAAGGACCAAGGCAGACTATGTGCTTGCCTTTTGAAGCCTTAGTCCAGGGGTGGAAGCCGTGGTGTTGTGAAACACACTATCTACAAAAGAGGAAAGAGCGGGGTGTTGAGGAGTCTGTCAGAAAGTACTTGATCCTGATTTCTTTTTAGGAGGGAGTTAGAGCATCATTCCCAGAGGAAGGTTTTCTATTTTGAGATCTGAGTAATGTTAAGAGAGGAAAATTCCTTGGACCAATTAAATTTAGTAGACTTTAAATGAGCAAAACAATTCATGAAACATGTATCACCCATAACCAGAACAGGTTCTGAGAACTCCCACCACCAGTGGGATCTGACAGCATTTACAGAGAATGGAAGCAAGATACAAAGACAACATAACTGGGGAAGCTTAATTGGTTAATTGATGACAGAGCCCTCTGCAATTAACTGAAGCTTGGCTACTCTGATTAAAGTCTATTGGTTTGGTGTGTTGGAGCTACCACAGGAGTCTAGTTCACACTAATAGCTGCCTATGAATTTTGTTTAACAATAGTGAATAGGAGTGACTTGAATAGAGAGTATGGGAGAAAGAGGATTTTCCCGTGGGAACAATCTGCCTTCTCAAATATGGAGGTACTTGTGACTTCCCATACATCTATAAACTTTCCAGTACACTGGGGAAAATGTATTATATGTGTTATTGATTGCTGCTGCCTAATAAGCAACTCTGACTCTTTGCTCCCGGGTCTGCAGCCTGAGCTGGGCTCAGTCAGCTGGTTCTCCACTGACTTGTCTGGTGTCACTCAAGGCTTCCTCCTCCATGGGCTCCGCTGAGGTGGGTAGACCAGATGGCTTCAAATTTCTGGTGGTTTGCACTGGGGAATCTTGAGTCTTCTGTGCCAGGGCCCTTCTCTTTTTGTAGCACAGACAGAGCTTCTGCATAATGAGGTCTTGGGACAGCATTTCAAGAGGTATCAGAAGATAATTTGAGGCCTGACATCTAGCACTGATACAGTGTCACTGCCATCACACCAATTCTGTCAGTTGACACAAGTTGGAGGCCGGTCTAGTGAGAAATAAGTCTCCACTTATTCGAGGCAGTGTGAAACATTGACCATCTTTTTAATCTACTATGATGGTGCTGAGAAAAAAAAAAAAAAAGTCAATTAAATATGGCTCCCAAGAAGTGAAATCTTGAGAGAGAAGCAGAGGAAGGCATAGCAGGTCAGAAGAAGGAACAGCAAGGGCCTGAGCAGCTGTTCAGAGAAGGTCCATGTTTGATAGTAGAGAATTAGGGAAGATATGGTGGGGAAAGAACTGGGAAGAACATCATTGTACTCAGTAACATTTGCAGTGATGCTCTGGAACAGTGGCTTAGTTGCTACCACCAGCTATAATAGTGTCTTACTACACTGGGATTGCAGGATCAATTGCACCATCAATTGCTGGTGGTTGTAGCAGTTTATATTCTCACCATCAGTGGAGATGTGCTCTGCTCTCCCCATAGTCTCACTGGCATTTGTTATTTGTTGAATTTTTTCTGTTTTTTATACCTGAGTCTCGTAACCCAGTGAATTGTGAGAAGAGTCTTAAATATTGATCTTATCTAGATGGACCTAAGATCATGAAGGGCCTCAGAATTTAATGTAAGAGTCCAGAAGAGAACATTTATATCAAGGGGTTTAGACAATGAGTTTCATCTCCACATACCTCAAGTGTTGCATCATAGGCCCTGAATAAAGACGCCTCAGAACCATTTCACTTCTGTGGATTTGGTCAGAACCTTAGTTACCGGTGCATGCTGGGCCCTCTGGTTTTAGCATCTCTGAATTTTAGTTCCTGTGATGGTCACATTGCTACAGTTGGACGAAAGGAGAGCTGCTGCTTTCTTAGTAGCTGCAAAGGCTAACATTCATTGTGGACAGTGAAAGTAGGACCTTTGACATCTTTCTGGAAGCGTGTGAACTCAGCGATTGAAAGGCAGAAGCCCTTGCGGCCAAGACACGATCCACTGCCTGCTGCATTTCCATAGGATTCTCCCTGTTTGTTTCCCTTCAGTCAGTAGGGAAAGGACCTTGCTGAGCAGCCAAGGAGAGGAAAACAAATGGCAGTTGGTTTTTAGCAAAGCCAGGGTAGAGGTCATTTAGGTGCCCAAGGTTAATGATGGCCAAATGATCTGAGACGCAGGATGGAGGGTGAGCATTTCCACACAGTCTCTGTTGCTCTGTGGACAGAAACAAAGCACATTTCAAAATGAAAGTGCAAACTCGTTTGAGCAAATCCGTCTGTCATTTTGAGGTGAGCTGGCAACCACTCTGCCTTTATGTTCAGAAGTCTTTTGAAAATCAAGTAGAGGCACGTCCTGGAACCAACAGCGAGCATAACAAGTGTCTTCCGCTTCATCAGTCTACCCCTTTGTTCCTTCTACCCAAAGAAGCAACCGTGGAAACACATATTAAGAATCCAGCAGTTCTTAATAGTTATTTGTTGGCGTTTATGTCATTCAATCAACCTTAATGCTGGCACCAACTACTCCTTTGTTTTGTTGTGAGGAACAGAGATTCATTGAGGGGCTGAAGTGAAGACTTGTTGATTCAATGCATTTTCTGTTAGATTAGCTGGACTCTGTGAGATGACATGCCCTTGAGCTGCGGGTTGTCTGTGTTTTGCTAAGATAGTAAAGATCCCTTCAGGGACAGACAGGCCTGGGGCTAATTATGCTGCAGGGTGAATTCATCACTAAATCTTTCACTAACAAAGACTTATTACCTCATACGTTTACAAGGCCCTAAAAAATTAGGTGAGTAACTCCAATGTTCAACCAACACATGAACCCAGTCAGCAGGTGGCAGCCTGCCAGAGAATCTTCATGGCTGGTGTGCAGAAACAGAGATGAAAATAGGCATGTTATCGGGCATGCAGTTGGAGATCTTTCACTACCATGATCCTCTTTGATCCTCTCCAAAGTCTCTGAGAGAGGTGTTACCATGGCCTGCCCTTGTGGACAAGGAAACTGTGGTTTGGACTAAAGGAATGCTGCTGAGAGATGAGAACTGTAGACTTCAGCCCAGATTTTACAGCTCGTAGCTTCAGTTCTGTTTCCCTCACTCACGTGCTGTGTGACATTGAGCAAGGGTTTATATCTCTGAGACAGTCTCTCCATTTTAGAATAGGGATGATGATACTTCCTTCATGGACTTGTGACCACAGAGGAGAAGTCATTCATGTTGACACTCATACCCAACCCAGGGCACTCGAAGTGTTGTTGTACTTAGTACTGCTTAGTAAGTGGTAGACCTCGGACTGGGGGCTTCTTGGAGTCAAACTGTGTTCGAACGACCTGCCAGAGGTCATCAAGCACAAAACTATCTCAGCTTCTCTGGCTCATGTTTAAAAATGTGGCCACCTCAACACTTGTTTCAGTTGTTGTAAAGCCAGCAGGTGTCATGGGAGGTGAAGCCAGTGATAAGGGCTGCAGTGGTGACACAGTGAGGATTCTCTTACCATGTGAGGATGCTAGTCCGGGGTCACACCAAAAAGGGGTGCAGGAAGAGCTGGGAGTCATTCATGTGTCTTCCAATGTTCAGCCTTTTTTTTTTTAGTAGTTTTATTGAATCAAAGGTTGCCTACTTCACAATTTACAAACTTCAAATGTAAGATTCACTAGATTTTAGCACATTGGCAGAGCTGTACAGCTTGACTGTAATCAAATTTAGCTAATTTTCGTTGTCCCTAAACAAAGCACTACCCATTAGTTATCATCTCCCAATCTCTCCTCCCTCAATTGAGGCACCCATTTAGCTACTTTCTATATTCATAGATTTTCCTTTCTGGGAGTTTATTTACTCATTTATGTACTCATTCACAATAAGTCATGCTCATAGCAACAAAGACCCTAACATAAAAGTAAAGGCAGTCTTGCAAGGCAAGCTCTCACACTACACTGGGGTAAAACCAGATACTGGCAGCTGAATCATACTTAGAATACAATAACTTTGTTTTTGCTCTTTTCTCTATTTTTCATAGAAGGAAAACCATATAATGTTAAGCTTGTGTGTCTGATTTATGGTCTCGAGGTGCATCGGTTGTCCTACTAATGCCTCAGCCTTATCTTTCATAATGGCAGGGTAGCACTCCAGTGCATACAAATATATTTTTTGTTGATGTTTCCAAGATTTAGCTATCATGAACTGTGCTGCTGTACACATGAGCATACATGCACAACTGTAATATGTTTTTAATCCTTTTGAGAAGATACCAGAAAGGGAATAGCCTTTGTCAAATGGAATTTGTTTTTGGAGGAATGTCATTCATTTCCATGGTGGTTGTAGCAGTTTGTACTCTCACCATCAGTGGAGATGTGCTCTGCTCTCCCCATAGCTTCACTGGCATTTGTTGTCTGTTGATTTTTTTCTCTTTTTTATAAATGCACTTTGTGCACCTTAAGTATACATTATAACCACATTCATCTTTGGAAATTTGTACCTGTACATCCTGTGTCTTATTTCTTGCTTTCCCCTATTCATCTTCACTCCTTTCCTTCCCTCTGTACTTTGCAAAAGCTTCATTTTCTTTATTTTCTCATATTTTTCTTTCCCTTCTTTCTTTTCCTCCACCTTCCCCATCTTTCATTTACCAGTTAAACGTGTTCTTCCCACTCCATAATATCTGTTATACATTTTGGCCCTCTTTACACTTTCAGTTTCTCACACCAGAAATAATTTGTATCCTGTTTATTTCACTGAATAGTATGTCCTCAATGTGCACCCATTTAGCTATCAATATCTCTTATCATTCCTTATGGCTGAGTAATACTCCATTCTATATAAAAACTCCACCTTCTTTATCCAGTTGATGGGCATTTGGGTTATTTCCAAGATTTAGCTATTATAAACTGTGTTGCTAGAAACATGAGGCACACATGTCACTGTGATAGGATTTTAATTCTTTCACAAATATATCCAGCAGGAGAATAGATGGGTCAAATAGGGTTCTACTCCTAGGTGTCTGAGGAATCTCCACATTAATTTCCACAACAATGGCACCAGTCTACACTCTGTCCAACAGTGGAGAAGTGTTTATTTCTCCCCACAGCCTTGCCAGCATTTGTTGTTGGTTGGTTTCTTGATAACAGCTGTCCTTTCTGGAGTGAGGTGGAATCTCAGTGTTTTTCATTTGTATCTCTCAGATGACGAAGGTGATTTCTTTTTTTTGAGACAGGGTCTCACTTTGTAGTTCAGGCTGGACCTGAACTCAGCCTCAAATTCACAGAAATCCTCCTGCCTCTGCCTCCGAGTGTTGTGTTTACAGGTGTGAGTCATCATGCCTGGCATTGTGGTATGTGGTTAATGGGAATCGATCTCAGTACCTTGAGCTTGCCAGGCAGATGCTGGAAACTCTTGAGTTAAATCCCAGGCCCCCAAGTTGATTTCCTGATAGTAGCCAGTATCTGGAGTGAGATAGAATTGATGATTTAATTTGCATGTGTTGAATGGCCAGTTATTTGAATATTTTAGCTAGTTGTTTTTCATCATCTGAGAATCATCTATTTCAGACACTCATTTTTTGATTCGGCCTTTAAGTTTGGGGGATGTAATTTTTTTGAGCTCCTAATATATTCTAGATGTTACTCTTTTGTTTGAAAAGTAGCTCACAAAATTTTTTCATTCTGTTATTTGTCTCTTCACTTTGTTGATAATTTTCTTTGTGCACAAGCTTTTTAATGTTATCCAAAGCATTGATTTTTGGTATTACTTCTTGCACAATTGGAGTTTGATTCTGAAAGTTTTTTTCTACACTTATGATTTCAAGAGTTTTACTATTTCAGCAAGTTGTTTCTATTCTAAAGTTGAGATCTTTGGTTCATTTTTATTTTAGTTTAGTATATGGTAGAGATATGGATTTAAACTCAACCTTTGGCATGTAGAAAGTTGGTTTTCCCAGGATCATTTGTGTTTTGGATTTTTATTTTTTTGGTACAGGGATTGAATTCAGGACCTCGCACTTGCTAGCCAAGCGCTGATAAAGCCACTGATAAAGCAAAAGAATTTGGCCTCCTTGTCTAAGACTGCATGGATGAAAGTGCCAGGAGTTGTTGCTGTATCTTTTATTCTCTTCCAACGATCCACAAGTCTGTTGTTTTGCTAATACCCTGCTGTTTTTATGATTATAGCTTTGTAGAATAACGACATCTAGGATTGTGATGTCCCTGTCTTGCACTTGTTGTCCAGAATTACTTTTGTTCTTCTAGGTCTCTTCTGAATCCATATAAATTTTAGAATTACTTTTTCCAATTCTGTAAGGAATGTTATTGGTAATTTGGTCAGGATTGCATGAAATCTATTTAGCAGTTTTAGAAGTATGGCCATTTTAACTATAATTGGTTCTGCCTATTCAGGACTGAGAATATCTTTCCATTTTCTGATATCATCATTGAGCTCCCTTTTCAGAGCACTATAGTTTTTATTGCAGAAGTCTTCCACTTTCTTGGTTAGATTAATTCCCAAGCACTTCATTTTTCTTGATGCAATTGTGAAAGGTACTGTTTGCCTCCCAGTGAGTTTGCTTTTGGTATGCAAGTACACTACTTATTTCTGAGTACTGAGTTTATATCCTGCTATACCACTGAATTTATTAGTTCTAGGAATCATTTGGTAGAGTAATTTTTAGGGTCTTCTATGTAGCAGATTATGTCATCTGCAAATAATGATAATTTAACAACTTCTTTTTCAATTCATATCCCTTTTATTTCTTCTGTCTAATTACTCTAGGAAGTATTTTGGGAACTAAATTGAACAAAAGTGATTATTATGTAACTTACTTCCTCAAAACAGACATCATCCAGCTCGTGAACAACTTTTTTAAAAAAATTTAAATCTTTATTGGTACATTATGAATACACATCATCATCACATACCACACTGAGAGTTTGTACCAGAATATGACATGACTTGATTCTAATTTTTTCCCCTTTCCCATGCCCCACAACTGCCCACCCCCTGTATACATAGTCTTTGTTTTCTTTTTTCTTTCTTACTGTCACATTCTTTTTCCCCTTGTTATTTACCCCTACACCACCTTTCCTTTTAAATATTTTCTATTTCACAATATCAACTATACATAATACAACTCATTAACAGCTTCATTTTTTCATACCCAAGAAAAGATATGATATTTGCATATCTGTGATCCATTTATTTCACTTATGAGGATGTCATCAAGGTACATCCTTTTGAATATGAATGACTCAATCTCTCAATCTCATAATTTTTAATGGCAGAGTAATACTTCATTCTATAAAAGAACCACATCATCTTTATCTAGTCTCCAGTTGATGGACATTTGGGTTGTTTCCAAGATTGAGTAGTCACAAACTGAGCTGCTATAAACATGGGTGCACACATGTCATTGTGATATGAATCTTTGAATTCTTTTGTGTATATACCTAGCAGAAGGATGGCTGGGTCAAATGGGACCTCTGATCCTAGCTTTTTGAGGAATCTCCACACTGATTTCCACAGAGGTTGTACAAGTCTACATACCCACCAATAGAGTTTTCTTTTATGGTTGGGTCCTGCTCTGGTTTTGGAATTGGGGTAGTGTGTGCTTCTAAAATGCTTCTAAAAATGACTCTGGGAATATCACTTCTCTTTCAAGTTTACCAAAGAGTTTGAGGGGTATTGGTGTTAGATATTCTTTAAAGGTTTTGTAGAATTCAGCAGTGAATCTTTTGGGACTTGGGCTTTTCTTAATTGGTAGTTTTTTTTTTTTTTTGTTTTGTTTTGTTTTTTTTTTTAAGAACTTGTTCAGTTTTACTGACTGGCTTGTTTAAAATTTTTTTATCTTCCTGTTTCAGCTTTGGTAGTTTATGCATCTAGCAATGTATCCATTTCCCATGAGTTTTCCATTTTATTGGAGTATAGGTTCTCAAAGCAGTTACTGATGTTCAGTCTTGAGAGCTTTTGATTTTTGAGACAGCACAGAATGGATGGTAAGGATGGCAAACAGTTTGAAAATGAGACTTCTGTGCTGGCAGAAAACACTTCAAGAGAATGAATACAAGAGGGCTAATGTCTCCCTTATGCCTGACATGGACCTCTCAGGGACTTTGGCTGCAGAGTGTCAGGAGTTCTCTTGTGAGATCTGCAATGTTCTAGCTGCTCGCAGATTGTTCTAGTCATGGGACTGAGCTGAGGAGCTGCTGGATGTGGAGTGTGACTGGAGTCCACTTTCGGCTCAGGCTACCTTCACCTGTGGAACCCATTATACCTGTTAGTCCTTTATCCCGGGAGAGTCCCCCTTTAGGAAAAGTGTTGGAAGAGTCATTTATATCTAAGGGCACACCTCTGAGATTCTTTAAAATGAAAAGGGATTCCATCTGGGACACTTTGTATGTTTTATTCTGTTAAAAATCTTTAATGCGAATTGTCCTAGTTAACACTTGAAAAGTACTGCAGTCAAGAGCTATTTTGATTTGGATTTCATTTTTCCCAAAGCCATTTGACTGCATGATCTTTTCCCTTCCATAACAGTACATCATGGATTATTAGGACCTGCCCAATGAGGTGATCTCCTGGAAGTCTCTTCAACTTTCGCTCTCTCTCTTTTTTTCCCTTCTAATGTCACACACATTCCATTTCACTCGCAGTTTCTTTTTCTTTTTGTAGTTTCTGTACCAAATGCAAGAGGGGATGTTCCTTTATCGAGAGCGACCCCACCATTGATTTCTCACCTACGTGGTATTGGCATGTGATGGCCTATGGTTATGTTGAGCCTTTGTAGATGAGATAAGCACTGTGTGTGTGTGTGTGTGTGTGTTTGTGTATGTGTTGTGTGTGTGTATATGTGTCTATAGAGGGGACAATAACCTGCAAAATCTAACAATATGCTTTGTAACCTTCTTCCTGCTGCCAGTGCCATTTCTCTGCCTCTGGTCCCTGGCAGCTTGTTCTTTCAGAATTGTTTCCCATTTTTCTCACCCAAAGGGAAGGAAAAACTTGGAAGCAGAGGCTTTCATTGCCTTCAGAGATGCTGAGCCAAACAAGAGTCAATGGTTTGGAAACCAGAAACTTTGGATTCTAATACTGCCTCTGCCATGAACTTGACCTTGATTCGGAGCAAGTCACCTGTCCAATCCAATGATGCCTTTCTCCATCTAGAAATTACAGGAAGTTGAGCTGGATTAGTGTCTGTGTTCTCACTCAGCATGAGATATGATTTCTTTCTAGATAAATGACATCCAAAGCCTGCTTTTAATCCAGCAGTCCCATGGTTTGTCACTGCAGCCTCCTGTAACAGCAGTTGATCCTGTGTGGTTAGATTTAGGCTCTGCACCAGTAACCTGAGTGGGGGAAGGGAACTATGTGAGCCAATCTGGCTCTTTGAATGTGGTGCACCCCACACTCCTCCTTTGGGAAAACCCTCTCTTCAGTTATTGGGATAGTCTGTGTCTCTTAGATCCGTGGCCTGGATTATAGGGATTTGGGTGTTTTCTTTCTTTCTCTCTCTTTCATATTATAAAGGAATATCATTGACCCAAATTCTAATTTAAGTTATGTGGAGGATTTTGCTTAAATCCACAAAAGCAATGAGAACCAGACCTGGGCCTGCAATAGGGCCAGATACAATGGCTTCGATTAAGGCGTCAGGATCAGCTTCAATTCCGAGGTTACAGTTGTTCCTTCTTTTGTGCCTCTCCTGGCTCTTAACATCACTCAGGCATAATTGACTGGGGGAACCGAGTGCTCTAAATGTCTGCATTGGCTTCTGTTTGTCCACAGTGCACTCAGACTCCCTAAGCTGTTGGGCACAGACAATCTCTCTCCAGAAAAAGCCTCCTGCACTGATCCTGAGGTAGTTGTCTGTGTGTGTGCACCACCCAATCCCATGAGAGATCAGCTAATCTGAGTCACTTCAGTATCTCTTTTAGGGATTTGGCTCTTGCTCCTTGCAGGTGGAAAAACATCAAGGATGGGCCACTTCTCTGGGGGCTTCACTGACGTTACTAGTCTCTGACCCATGTGATCCCTGGGGCAGGAAAGTCCCCATACTGGACCCTGGTGGGGCCACAGTGATAGGATGCCTCTCTCCCTCTCCTGTGGTGTGCAAAGCCGGGGATCCTCTTGGCTTTGATGCCATCTTGCTCTCTGATCTCTGAGGCTGGCAGACAGTTCTTTCTGATAGTGACCTCCTTCCTTTGCCTGGTCAACTTGTATGCATCCTTCCAGACTCAAACCAGGTGTTTTCTCTCCAGATGAACACACTAGCTGTCTGTTTTCTGTCCCTCTGTTGCTCTGTATTTACATTTGTCATAAAATTTAGCACACAATGCCCACCCCCCAGGTGGGCACAGACAGATGTACCACTGTATGTTCCCAGCAATTACTTTAGCTATTTTACCTCCTTTAACCTCTCTAAATCCTGATGACATATATAGTGGCAATGAGATTCAAAAGAGAAAGAAATTGTATCACAGAGTTAAAATAACTTACTGTATCAGTCAAACCCTCAGAAGGCAGACCCTAAGATGAAGTGGGTATTTTGAGTGGTATGTATGTGCGGTGGTGGTGGCTGGTGGTGGTTTTTCAAAAAAGAGCAGAGGGACCATATTCCATGAGGAAATTGTTCATTGCATAGTGTGCATGAGGGAGAGACAGAGCCAGTGCCAAGATCTGATAAAGCATCTGCCGGTTCTCTAGGGGTATCAGGAGCAAAGCCCACAGGGCAGAGGTGGCCCCTCTCTGCTGTCCCTGCCATGTTTGAAGCTGAGGAGCTACATGTCCTTAGGTACTTGGATGCCTTGCCACATCTAATCTCAATGTCCCAACAGAATCATGATTTGCGAGTGGGTCAGTCTGACTTTAAAGTATTTTTTTTAACCATACTAGACTTCTGAAACATAGGGGCCCTCCTATTACCTATTCCAAAATAAGATTTCAAAGATCAAGTGCAAGACCAAGATCAACATAGTATGAACATAAATAGGACCTTAAACTTCTGTGGGCTGCAGAGAACAAGAGTGAAGGTGACTTTCTGGCTCACAGTGTTGTTTCCATTAGTCTGCTTCTTCTGTTTGTTAAAATTGTCTTGGCAGGACTGACAGGGTTCATATAATACACTGAACGATTAGAAGTTATTAAAACCTAGATGATTGAACCTACCAATTAAGCATCTTTATAGACATCCAAATTACTTAACAGGCTTTTACAATTGCTAAATGTAGTAACTTTGGGCTGGAAAGGCAAAGGATTGACACAAACTGGATTGTTTCTCCTGCTTCCTCTGCCAGGGCTTGGTCTGAGCCAGGTCTGGATTAACTGTGTCCTTGCCTTCTTCATAGACACCTGGACTGCAGCCTTTAAATGAACAGTACCTGTGAGCCATCAGCCTAGGATGGCATGAGGTCCATCCAGGTGAAAATATTCTAGAACATTCATGAAACTACAAATCAGTACATAACCTTTCCTCACAAGTCAGTGCTGCTCCCAGATCTCTTAAGTTGCAAATAAAATGTCAGATCAACTGATAGATGTGCGTTCAGTTTTTCTGCAGATGATTTTCACACTCAATTGTAGAAATGGTGGTAAGAATGCAGTCCTCATTACAGAAAAGCCATCAGAATAACTTCTTTCTGATGTGATGCTGGTAAACATTATGCTCATCTATGGGCTGCGATTTAGCTCAGTGGTTCTATCGCCTGTCTTGCAAGCACAAGGTTCCAGGTTCAGTCAGCAATGTCTGGCATAGTGACTCACACCCACCAGCAATCAGTACTACATACCACAAAGCCAGGCATGGTGGCTCACGCCTGTGATCATAGCACTCAGGAGGCAGAATCAGGAGGATTGCTGAGTTCCAGGCTGAGTTCAGGACCAGCCTGAGCTACAAAGCAAGACCCTGTCTAAAAAAATAAAGATTCACTATGCTTCATACCTGCTCAGTATCAGTCAGGACCTTTCTTTAGACTGTGCCTTCATGGCTACACACCGTCTAACTCATAAGCATGACTCATAAGCATTCATTATTTCCCAGGATCTCAGAAGTGCTGGGATCTCTGGTGAGACAAGGCTGTTACCTGAAGGCTCAGCTGGCATGGGCAACTGGCTTTGAAATGTCTCTTCAGGTCTGACATCAAGGGAAGTTAGTTCCTTTTCATGTGACTTTCTATGAGCTGCTCTGAGCACTGTCATACTATGGTGACTGGCTCCTGGCAGTGTGAAAAAGCCAAAGGCACATTTTGGTTCTATTTGGAGGTTGTGCGGGTCTCTTCTCTTAAGTAAGAGGGAGATCTACACAAGTATGAACAACAGTCAGCAGAGATCATACAAGGAGTCCTCGGGGGATGTTAGCTCTGCTCCTAAGCTTCAACTTGCCATTCTTTTGTTTTGATTCTCATTGACTTTACTACCTAGTGTCTCCTGTTTATCTTTCCAGAAATGGACTCCTAAGTTCTCACATCTATGTGGAGTCGTCTCTGAACCCATACCATAAAATAAATTCTTGTTTTCTTTTTTTCCATGATACTTTGTACGTACTATATCTCATAAAAGATGCCTTTTACTACAACTTTCACAAGACATCTTACCTAGGATTTTGAATCATAAGCTTTGGCAGGTGACAGGTAGTTATGAACTGTTTCAATTAATTATTCTGGTTTCCTCAGTCTCATTTTGTCTAACTGGGTTTTCCAGAGAGAAAACTGGTACTAAGAAAAAGTAAAATATAAAACAGCTCCTGAGACAGAGGAGAAGACACTGAGAATTGGAATAAAATAAAAATTAGAACGGTTAAGTCAAAAAGGAACTAAAAATCTTTAGAAATCATATTGCCTAAATCTGTTCTTCTGAAAATGGGAAACATTAAACTTATATCTTAACATTTTTTCATGGTAGAAATTAGAAACAAGAATTAAATTAGCTTAATTAAGAAGAATTAAATAGCTTAGTGGAATTAGTTTTCTTTTTTATAGCTTTCATAATCCCTATTCTGATCCCCTTAAACCTTCCTAAAGAACAAAAGAGAATATTGTAATGACTTTAATGGGTCAAAAGTAATAAGAAAA
>PVIR01007207.1:0-61960 GCA_004026965.1 Petromus typicus
CTCCGGGTCAGGGCGCAGCGGGAGCCTCGCTACACAGGTGCCAAGGGCACTCTTTACAGACCTGTGGCGTCAGAGGGATAATTGTGTAACTCGAAACGTGCACCAAAATCTCAACTCTGATGAAAACGTCTAGGTCCAAAGCACACCAAACAATTGTTTTTCTTTTCTTCCTTTGTGCCACTGTAGCTGCCTGTGGTGTGGTTGTGGGATGAGACTAAATTTCAAAGCCCGAGCTCATTGCAAACCCAGCAGAACAAGTGCTCGAACCTGAGCATTGTTATCATTTGTTAAGTGACTCCTGTGGAAAAAGTGAGACTGCTGACTGAGAAAGAAATATCTCTCCAGAATAAGTGTCCTTAAATATTTCAGATCTAAGAGAGTTGAAATAATTTTAAATTATGTGAAGATTTTAGTTTTGATTCTTGGATCGTGTTAACTTTCTGTTACTCTAACAACACAAGTCTAAACAGACAAGCTGCTTATAAAGAGAGAAGGTTTACTTTGGCTCAGTTTCGGAGGTTCAGTAAACGGTTGGTTGGCCTGTGGTGGGCAGCCAGTCATTATGGTGTGGAATGTGGCAGAGTGAATGGTCATTTGCATGATTCTAGGGCTTGAAGTGGGGAGGAAGACACAAAGGCTGGAAGGGCCAATATCCCCTTTTAGGACGCAGCCCCTCTGACTGTGAGACCTCATATGAGGCCCTGCTTCTTAAATGCTTTATGACTTCCTAATAGTACCGGTAACCAAGTCCCCTTCAGGGGACACCAGTCCAAAATGTAAGAGGGTTTAAGAATTCTGCATTAGGTCCATTGGGATCATAAATGAAAATGCCACAGATATCAATTTCTGAAGGTTGCTTCCTATAACCTCTTATGATATTGCTAAGTTTCATATTTCCACAAGACTGATTCTGTAGTTTGCTCAAAACAAAAGAAAAATTGGAGAGCTCAAATCAATTAAAGGAAAGAATCAAGTGACAAAACAGCTCTTTCTTAATTTTTCAGTGTGAACCTGGATTCAGGAGGAGTTAATAGGAGAGTCAAATAAGATTGCTTCCAAGGAAAGACACGCTACTCTTTCTGTCTTGAGCACTGTGAATATGCCTATTTCATTTGGAGCTTGTACTCAATACATTTGTATTCAATTGGCTTTATTTAGTTGAAGATATTGGTCCTTTTGAAAGACTGACCGTTTCTGTCACTATGGAGACTGTAATACTTGTTCACAGTGGTAGCTAATTGGCAAAGAAGAATACTTCTTGATAGGCAGCAAAATGGATCTCATTAGCAAATGCCACAGTCTGCACAAAGGATGCGTGTGGAGTGTCACCTTCTATTCAAGTGAAGCAATTGGGCTCGTTATGCATAGAGGGTAAGGGGTCCTTTTTCTATTTTTGCTTGGTTTTATTTTAGGCTTCACGTGTGCACACCCAAGTCTTTATCTCCTTTAAAATGAAGAACATAATGCACAGAGGTGTGGTGTTCTGTACACACCCTCCCATGCGTGTGCCTCAATGGACACATCAGCAATCCCCTTGAGTGTGACTTGTCCTTGGCACAGACAAATGAGAAGACTCCTGCAGTTTCCTGTAGATCCCCAAAAATAAAAAATGCTTACCAATAAATGGGGAAAAGACTCTACACATGGTCCTTCTTAAATGTTCCTGACAATTCTGTACATCAGGCTATAAATTCCCCCATTTCAGTGAAGAAGCAGAAATTCAGAGAAGGTTAGTAATTTGTCCAAACAAATAAGCAGGTGAGTACTGAGGTCTCAGGACTTCAGACTCAGCCCCTCTCTGGTGCTGAGGCAGATGTCTCAGCTTCTCTGTAAGAACACTCAGCAGTGCTTTCCGTGTCCTTTACAGAAACTTAGATGACACTGAAAAGATGACGAAAGTTCATATCTTACTCTGCTAATTTACTTGCCCTCATCACCACAGCATGTGTTAGAGCATGGATTGTGTGTATGATGAAGCCCTCAGCCAACAGTCCTTTAGAAT
The DNA here is from genome assembly GCA_004026965.1 of Petromus typicus. Taxonomy (NCBI): domain Eukaryota; kingdom Metazoa; phylum Chordata; class Mammalia; order Rodentia; family Petromuridae; genus Petromus; species Petromus typicus. Next base: position 2,003 of record PVIR01007207.1, read on the forward strand.
GCAGGCTCGCTTGAAGACAGGGCCTCTAGAGGCTGAGATAATTGAATTAAAATGAAGTACTTTGTAGTTGGTTTTCTTTAAGAGGAGGAAGAGACATCATGCACACACGTGCATACACACACACACACACACACACACACACACACACACACCCGACCTGGGAAGACTCATTGAGAAGTCTACCATGTGCAAGCCAAGGAACCGACCCTGCCTGCACCTCCATCAGAGACTTCTGGGCTCCAGGATATGAGAAATTGCACTTCCATTTTTGAAGTCCCCTGGTCTGTAGTATTTTACTCTGACAACCTGAGAAAATGATTGCACTGTGTACTATGTGTGGCAGTTAGCGAACTACTTGTGAACTTGGGTGGAATGCCCAGCTGAGCTGAGTCAGCATGGTTCTGGGTGTGGACAACCCACTTCAGGAGGACTACGGTCAGAAGGGCATCCAGAGAACGGGAAGGAAGGATTTCAGTGGATTTTCCTTGGAGGATTTTCACTGTGGCTGCGTCCCTCAGAAGGGGCCTCAGCTCTTTGCTCTGGAGGAGCTCCAGTCCTCACCCCACCTCAGGTGATAGCTCTGGGCTCTGGTGCAGACTCTCTAGCTCCAGCGCCAGCCCTGAGGCTCAGCAGTGCAGGCCCTTCAGGTTCCCCTTGTGGATCGCTGGGCCTCTTGATGTGGGCCATCTGGCTGGATTCTTCTGACCTCCAGCATGTGGACAGGTCTCTTCTGCTCTTGCACTCAGATGTGACTCTGTGGGTGGATACTGTCAGCTGATCTCGTAAGTTTCTACTTCTTGTATTAATTCTGTTTTGCTTGCAAATGCTGACTAAAATACTATGTTTCTGTATTCCTGGTATCTTTATAGCAGAAAGATCTGCCAGTCCTGACTTAATTGAGTCCTTCACAAACAAATGAGACAAAGAAAACAGGCTATTTCTCAGTAAAAAGGGCAATGGAACTCAAAAGGAAGAATGAACTCGCTCATCCCCCCAGTGCCGAGACGTCCAATAACTGTGTACACACCTGAGCAGACCGCCCTTGCACATCCAAATCAGAAATATTTCACCCCAGGTTCCTCAGCCCCTTCAACATCTGTACAAGCCTAATTCCTTTCCCAGGAAGTTGCTAATATCTCTCTTCCCTAGTGTCAGCCCCTCCATTCACAGATGAGATCTCTCCCTGCCAGTGCCAGGATCTCCCTCTCCCCGTGTCAGCCCCTCCACATATAGATGTGGATGTCATAAACTCAGCTTTTCCCAGCTAGCTGCCAGAACTTCCTGATTTTAGTCTCTGTTTACTGGAAAAATCTTTTATTTCAAAAACCTATTTTTTGACAAGTAGTTCTTTATGACAAGATCCAGGTGGGATGTCAGCTCGAAGGAGGCAATTGGATGGAGTGTCTTTGGACTCTGTCTGTTTCACTTCTGAACAACAGTTCTGTGTATCATATGTTCAAGAAAAAGGAGCAGGAATCCGAGGAACTTGGCATTCTTGGTAAATGGGAGAAGCACCACACGAAGGGAAAACTCGAGCCCAGAACCAGCAGTCCATCAGCCTTTGCTTGAAAAACAGATAATTTGCCTCTGAGTTCTTGGTTTTCATATACATAAAATGAATAATACAAAGGATTGGTGACTTTCATGTACGGTGGCAAGATGCAGCCACACTTGTGATCTGTGCTGTTTCCACTCGTGAAACTGTCTCCCACGGTCTTCCTGGTGCTGGCTGTACCCTTTCTCCAGAGGACCCCCTTCTCCACTTTCTTCTGAAAGTGAAAAGTAATTTCATGCTGCCGTCTGAGTTCCATCTATGAGCTACCAGAGAGTCTCCCCGCTCAGTCAAGCACTGGTGGACTTTGTGTGTTGCCGCATGACACAAGTCAGTAGCTACTTGGGTGCTGTCTCCGTACTGTGATGAGGGCAGTAGGCAAATGTGGTGAGGGGTACACCCCGCCCAGCGTCCTTCACTTTGTATTCGGTTATGTTTCCTGCAGGTCTACCAAGGTCCCCTTAATTCACTGAAGCTTTCAAAAATCCTAGCAGCCCAAGCCAAAGCACAGCAAATGGGAAAGAACGAGGGTGTGAGCTGGTAGGCTTCATGGTGGCTCCTTCCTCTCTTTGGAGGAGCATCTTCAAGGTCTGAGCAACACCACGGGGAATGTCTGAATTGTAAACAATTATTACAGTAAAAGACATGTTACCGTTAATTTCCCTCACATTATTCCCTCTCACTTTGACACACAAATCCCAGGCCTGTTGTCACATTCTGAAGCAGTGTATGTTTATGGGAATTTCTATCAAGTAAAAATTCGATGATGAGTCCTCATCTACTTTAATCACAGGGTCTGGCACTGTGCTATAGCCTTTCCTCACAGTCAAAATGACCATGAAAAGGAAACCTTTTGAGCTGATGGAGGATGTCAAGGCAGCCAGGACAGCACAGGACTGTACTTGCTTCAGGAAATGACAAGAAGGATGGGGTGAGTGTGCCCGAAGCAAAGGGTGTGGATTTCAGGGGGATCAATGGCAATGTGTCTTCTATTGTAACCAGTGTTTTCTAAAAAGAAATAGACATAATGTTTTCTTTTGTCACACTGTGTATCTGCCAGGATTATGGAAGACTATAGCACTGATGCCCAATCCCCAGGCCCTCACTTCATATTCTTTTTTGGAGGGGCAGGGTCTCACTTTGTAGTTCAGGCTGGCCCTGAGCTCACTATGTAGCCCAGGCGAGCCTGGAACTCACAGTAGTCCTCCTGCCTCTGCCTTCCAAGTGCTGGGATTTCAGGCTGGAGCCACCATGCTTGGCACTGTGGTATGCTGATGGGCGTGAGTCACCCACATTGTTTTATGTGGTTACCAGGGATAGAACTAGGGACCTTGCACTTGCAAGGCAAGTACTGAGCTAAATCCCGGGCCCCTTTCACATTCTTATTTTTGTGATAGAGGAAAGGACGGGACAAGAGAAGAGAAGCCAGACACTCCACTGAGAAAACTCTTAATGTCTTCTGTCCTTAAGACAGTGAGAGGACAGACTATCTCTCCTCTACCATGGTACCTACAGCCCAAGAGCTGGAAATAATTACTACCTCTCTGACTGCCACACCGCTGGGGCTGCAAGGCCTCTGGGCCCTTCCTCCCAGTGTGCAGTGCAGCAGCCTGGGGTCCCTGAGTGAGCTGCCGTCCCTCAGCGCCACCCTGTGAGCAGTGGCTGTCCTTTGCCAGAGGCTTCCTGCAATCTGGTCTAAATTGGGAAAGGTGGTGGGAGACAGGAAGCCGGTGAGGAGGAGAAATACACTCTTTCCCATCAGCCTCCTGCTGTTTCCTGCCACAGTGAGCGGCAGGCAGTGGAGGAATCCAGGAGCAGCAGTTGGATCTACTCTTCAGATTGCACAAAATGCGCTGGACCATCTGTACGTCGCCCCGGTCAGAGATGCCAGCAGGCAGCAGAGATCTCCCGCCACCCTGCCGTCCTCCACCCCCTCCAGCCTCCAGCAGAGAGCAGCTCCTTCTGTTTGCTTGTTCTAAGCCCTCCTCCTTCTTCCTGTCTTATCACTCTCAATATCCTGCTCTTCTCTTTGTGCCTTTTCTCTTACATTTCCTTTTAGCAACTTCTTTCTGTTAACACATTCATTTCTGTCTCCTGTTAGTGGAAATGATCTCTTCCCTATGAGTCGTTGTGTTCCTTAACCATGCCAAACTATAATGTCAAAGATGTTATTGGTGTTTATTCAGCCACGGTGAACCTTACCTAGTACTTACCTATCCCCCTTATTTTTCCCAACTTTATAACTCATAGATGAATGAACCAAGGCTCACCGGTTCAGAATGAAGTAGATAAATACCTACCAGATGCCAAAACCTCTGAGCCTGACCCTGAGCCCAAGCTCTTAATCCTTCTACTGAACTGTGGACTTCATATCTGCAATCTAATTCTTTTCCCCTGCTTTTTTTTTTTTTTTTTTTTTTAGACAGGGTCTCACTTTGGAGTTCAGGCTGGCCCTGAGCTCAGCCTCCAACTCACATCACAGCAATCCTCCTGCCTCTGCCTCCCGAGTGCTGGGATTACAGGCGTGAGCCACCATGCCTGGCACTGTGGTATGTGGTACTAATTGCTGCTGGACGTGAGTCTCCACACCCAGTATAGGTATGTGGTTACCGGGAATGGAACTAGGGCCCATGCACTTGCAAGATAGGTGCAGGAACCACTGAGCTAAATCCCTGGCCCCTGCAAAAACAGGGAACTGTTTGCTAAATAATGACTAGTTTAACTTGTTAGGCTCAGGGTACATTCACTGAATAAATAAGTGAATAAAATAAAGCTCACAACCACTTGTAGTAAGTCAAATCTTGTGGTTCAGAAGATATTTATGTTAAGTGTAAGAAAAGTGAGATGAGGAACTAACCGCATATTTCTAAAAAGGAATTTGACTTTGGAATATTTAGACCTTCTCCACATATATTTTTTTGTTTTAATTTTTTTCTGTCAACCTGGGAGTGGAAAAAGGAATTTCATCTCTTAGACTATTTCAACATAAATAAACAGTTTGAAAGAATATAGCTTCAAATCGCTACTGCCTATAGGAACATGAAATTGGCAGGAGTGAAATATTCATATTCCAAAACTTTGCTGAGTTCTGTTTCAGTTTTCCAAACTTTAATGGCATACAAATAACCTGAGGATCTTCGGAAATGCTGACAGATCTTCTGATTCAGAAATCCTGGGACACAGCCTCAAAGTTTGCTGTCTCTAGCAGACTTCTAGTGATAATGATGGTGGTATCACCTACTGATAATGTACTATTTGCAAATTTTATTATTTTCAATCCTTATGAGAATTCTGTATTATACCGTTATTACTCTACCTTTAGAAAAAAACTGAAAACATTTCACGGTGGCAGAGAAGGTGGCTCATTGACTTGATTGGCTTAGGAGCTGTCTAGGGGATCAGTAAAGCACATTCCTCAATGTGTCTGGGGAGACAATAGGGATGAGATCGTGGAGCCTGTATAAGGTCCCCAGCCCCTGGTCTCGGCCTTGTTCTGCTTCTTGTCTACTACAAACTAAGCATGTTGCTCCACCTTGTCCTTCCACCATGATGTGTTCGCCTGGAGCCAGCTGACACAGACTGAATCCCCTGAAACTTGCACCAAAGGCAAGTCTTCCTCCTTTCGGTTGTGAGTGTTGTACAGTGTGTCCCAGAGATGGGAAAGCTGAGTAATGTACTCAGCAACTCGGCCATGGGTCTCAGCTGCAAAGTGATAAAATTCCGGTCACAGCCATGTTTTCTTACTTAAAAATTTATTAAATATTTACTCATCAACCGCACAGCCATTTTAGCCAGCAAAGTTGCTTTAAAAATAGGACATAGGGCCTGTACATATAAGATTAGTATTGTAAGATATCCAGGTACCTTGGTTAAACTCACTGATACTTTGAAGTTAATCTGTTTTGAAGGGTTTTGTGCAATTCATTATTTAAATTTTAAACTCTTATTTAGACAAGGTATCTAAAAATATCATAACCATTTCAGCAGGGTCACACAGTCCAGTGCATTCATTATAATTGAGTAATTCATTAGACTAAAACTGTGATGTAGATAGACAAATATTTCTCTGTCAAACTTGAAGAAAGAAAGAGGTCAGGGGTCTACAGTTAGCTGAGAATTGGATGAGAACATTAGCATGCCATGCCAACTGAGGGGTAAATCATTGTAGCACCAGTGACTTCCAACTGCTCCAGCCCTCGTGGCCCACAAGTTAAAACCAGATATAAGGGAAAGAATATTTTACCAGCAGCCCTGAAAGATTTCACCTATAGATGTAGATAATGAGTGTTGCCATGGATACAGCATAATTATATCACCTGCATAGAATCTAAGGGAATTGGAAAACAAGAGACAAAGAAATAAGCTTAATTATTCATTTTTTGAAAAATCTCTACAGGCAATTTAACAGTAAAGTAGGGTGACTAAGGAACACATACATTTCATGCCCATATGCCCCAGAAATAACTAATTAGGCACAATGTGCCAGTCCTAATTATAGAAATAATTGCTGGAAGAAGGAAGGCTGAATATAGAGTAGCTGGCAACTTGACGGTCCCCTTGCTATGCAGAGTGCTGAGTGTCGCAAGTGGCTGATTGGCTGATTTCTTTTTTGCATGAGAATTGAATTGTAACTGGCTTAATTTTTCTTATAACTTCCTGATTACTGAAGAGGATGCTGAGGCGAAGACAGCAGGGTGGGCCTCTGAGGATGGAGAAAAGAGTGGAAAAAAAGTGGTTATGTATTCTCATCCAGGAAGAAGGCTCATGTGTTTTCCTTGCTCAGATGCATGATCCCTCCTGCTCTGAGGAAAGCGGGTGTTAACATTGGGGTCCACCTTCACTCACAGCTCTGACATAAGCACTGTCTATCAACCTGCCTCCTGCAAATGTCTCCAAAACACTACCTGGCATGCCACTAGGAACTGTTTTTGGTTCATGAGGAGATGTCACAGGAGTCCGAAATTATCAACAGGGATTGTTATTCATACTTTAGTCTGGGTGGACTTAAATAGCATTTCCAAAATCTGGAGGAAAAGCAGTGATCTTAAGAGAAGTAGGGGTGGCAGGCAGGACCCTAAGATTTCCCAAGATTCCTTGCTCCCTGGTGTGCACACTTGTTTAGCCCCTAGGACTGGGGTACAGTGATCTTCACTCCTGTCGTGACAGACTTGACCTGAGGTAGGGAGATCACCCAGGTGGGCCTGACCTGGCCTTACCACTGGCCTAGATGTTAGCGATGAAGGAATTCTGTGCACAAGACTGGCCTGAGGTTGAAAGGAGTGGAGCAGAAAGGACACAGAGGAGCTCTTGGCTGACAGTTGCCAGGCAACGTGACATCAGTTCTGTGATAGCCAGTAACAAGAATAAGCTCAGAAAGAGGCTTCCCCATGTCTGTAGCTGAAGATGTGGCCTGGATGACACCTTGGCCTCAGTTCTGTGCCGCTATGCTCACCACCATACCAGCAACAGGGCGTCGAGCTCTGAAACTGAAACTGGGCCTTGCCTCCTGTACTACTGCTTTTAGGAAAGGTGTGCCTAACCTAGACACCCTTGGGAGAGGTTTGGGGTGGAGAGAGAAGTGAAAAATGGGCCTTCATCACACTTATCTCTCTGGCAGTGGCTGTCTATGTGGCCATCAGCTCTTTGAGGTGTGACTGCAGTTGTTTGCTTTTGGTGCTCGAGACTGGCCACACTCTGGCTGTTCTGCAGCAAGGGTACTAAGGCTTCAGTGATCTGAGCATCAGCAGCTGAAGGCCCCTGCTCCTTTGGCTCCAAAATTCCTAAGATTCCGCTTTCTCCCTTTTATTTTTTATCTCTCTTTAACCTGATGTCAAGAATAGGAAATAAACACATCCCTTAGTACGTGTAAGCCAGAAAAGTGGCACAAAGACAAATTAACTTGGAACAGGAGTTCTCAGGGGAGTTAAGTGGGCAGAATTTGGCTCAGTAGAAAGGAAGACCAACTTCTTTACCATACCAGTCAGGATTTTGTGAGTAGAAAGAATTCTCTGTGGCTAGACACTCTGATGACGAGCAAGGTAAGTACTATTAGAAATGCTATGGAGAAAAAGAGTCAGAATATTTTACCTAGGAGACTGGCAAGGATTTAAAATATTGATAATATATATGGTGTGGGGAGTGACATACATATACATACTTACATATACAGTATACATACATATACTGTGAGTTTGGAGTGGTACAGATTTCTGGAGTGAAATTTGGCCATAAGGATTAGATTATTAATTCACCATAGAGAAAGATATAGAAAAAAATATGAAGCGATGTCTTATGTCAAGAGACAAATGAGTAGAGGCAGGGTCGGAGCCTCGACCGGACAGCCGAGGAGGGCGGCAGGACAAAGGCATCTTAGAGCAGAGCCTTTGGGTAGGGGTGTGACTGGAAGGACTTGTGAGCACGGGGAAGCTGAGGGAATGAAGAAGGAGTGGAAGGAGGTAACGCCCCAGAAGCACTAGTGACTAGGTCCTAATAGGACTTGCAGTAAGTGTGAGAACACACCATATTTCCCTGAGTGACCATTAGACCATTTTTTAAAGAAAAGGAAAGCAGTGATCTAATATGTATCATGATGAAAATCCTTAAAACATCTTCATCCTTTGATCTAGCCACTCTACTTTTAGGTATTTGTTTTGAGAAAATTGTCAGAGAAAATATCTAAGGATGTGAGCGTGGACAAGAAAATTCACTAATAACAGTTCTTTGTAAGGCAATAACCACATATCAGATATTATTCCATGCACTTTGTGTATATTAATTATCTAAATTTCATAATCTGTCCATCCGAGAGATCTCCATTTTGCAGCAGAAGAAAGTGAGGCACAGAGAAGTTAGGTCCATTGACTGAACCGTGACGTGGCAGGCTCCCAGTTTTAATCTGAGAAGTCTGACTCAAGAGCTCCCCCATTTAACCCCTTTGTTAGGACTGGACATGTGTTATACTCACATGATAATATCCATTCAGACAGGCAGGCTATCTAACCATTTGTAGATGCTTTCATTACAAAGGTATAGACACATCCTTAGATTAGCAGATGTGATGATAAAGGATGTGTAGTGGACATTCTTCCTCCATATTCCCAGTGTCCTATCCTTCATGCACAGCAGTTCCTGGGCTTTGCTGAGAAGACTCCTTTATCACTTCCTTTGCTGCAGGCCTACAGGGCTGCATAAGTGCATGGCCATGAGGTAGGATTCCTGTCAGAGTACCCAGCTGGGGTTCTTTATCTATGGTGCCAGCAATGGTCCTGTGGTCCAGGCAAGACTGCCTGCCCTTCCCTAACCCTCTCCCATCCTTGTCTCTCCAGGAATCTCTCCTGCCTTTTTCACCTGAGCTGATTTATCAAAGGAAGAGCTCTGGCCCCAGGGCAGATCAACTTTCCTTTCTAGAACCTGAACTGATCATCAGCCTCAAGCCTAGAAATGACAGTGTTGAATCCCATTCAAGTGGCGGCAGCCCAGAGAGTCCATTTTCTCTGGCCACTAGTGGTCAAGCTCCCTCACTGCCCGCTTCGGTGGCAGCGGGCAGCTCTGCATTTCCTTTCCCTGAGCTGCTCTAGTCCTGACATGAATCAAGGGCTTTGATTGTACAGCGAGGATTGATGCCGCTGTTTTGAAATCCCAGAACTTCTGTCTGGAAGGAAGCATATCCAAACAGTGTCAGTGAATAAAGGATTTTTGCATGACGTTTATCTTTTCTGTATATGACAAACCATCCAATATGGGGCGAAAATGACTTAACTGAGGGTGGTACTAATGCACTCAAAGAATGGCATAGACCTTTCTAGGTGCCGGTAGAGTCCGAGAGCGCTCACAGGCCGGATTTAAGAGGCTAGGACAGATGTCGTACTTTATGTTGCTTGATGTTAAGATTGAAGTCATGCCTGAGATTAAAACTCAGAACATTTCAGACCAGAGGGCAGAAGATGGCAGAGAACAGAGCTGGGTGGGCATGGGAGGGGCCTCATGACAAGTCCTGTCTTGCAATTTCCATGCTGCCACTGAGCCACGAGTGTTCTACTAGGTACCCACGGAACTTGGTGATTTGCTTACTTCAAACGCATCATTAACACCAATTAGCATTCATGATCATGTTGTTAGAAAACTGGTGAGTTTGCTGTGCTTTTTTGTCCACACTGAACTACACCATTTATTAGGGTGTGAGGATTTAAAAGGGTTTCATACCAACAAAATAGTCAAACACATCTAGGATGTAGAAGAATTATGAATAAAAATGCTCATGGAAACTAATGAACAAAAATACATATTTCATTCATTTCTAAGCAATGGCATGTTACGATCAACTGCCTATTCAGTAGGCTGTTAGGATCCATTCATCATCCTTGCTGGGTTTCTTCTGGAACTAACTCCACCGATAGGCCCTGGGTACTCCCTCTGAGTCTCGCCCGGTACTTGACAGTGGACGCAGGACCAGCTCAGACTCTGTCCCTGCCCTGCATAGTAACACTGGGGTTGGGAGACGTGGAGACATAATTCCATGTATGCCCGAAACATTAAATGCTTGAACCTCAGATCATATGATTATGTAATTATGTTGATTGATTTTTTTCCGTTACGCTCAGGCCTCCTGCCTCCTGCCGCACATCTTTGCAGCAGTCATTGTAGCAGGTGCTGCGTTACTATCATCATGTCACTGATAGGAAAGAGGCTCAGAGAGGTAAGTAACTTGCTCAAGGTTACAGAGCTCAGCTATGGTGGACTCAGAATATCTCACACACACACTCCAGAGAATTCACTCACTCTTTCTAAAAACACACCCCAGGCCAGGGGGACACAGAGCCAGAAGGTGGCCACTGCGAACTGGGGAGATAGCACTCACCAGAACCGGGCTCAGCCAGCACACTTACCTGTGTTCCAGCATCTACAGCTGTGAGAAGGAGGCATGTGTGTGGAATTCTGTTACTGTAGCCCAAGCAGGCTCAGCATATTCTGAACACACGTGAGTGTTCCTCCTGACAGACCTTTATACCCTAACAACGGTAGGTTGGCCAGGTTGGGAGGTTACGGGGAATGCCTTTATGCTCGCTGAGAATGTTAGGAAGAAGACTGTGCTGGGACTGTGCAGTTGCAGCAAAGGCCACAGCTCACCTCTGCAGATCCTGGCAGCTAGGATGGTCCTCCTGACACAGAGACAGCTCTCAACAAGGTAAGTTTGGGAGTAAGTTTCAGATGAGGTCTTAGCTGAGGGCTGTGTCTCTCCACCCTGCTCTGTGCCGGAATTCAGGACAGCCCAGCACCCTACACCTCTGCCTTTTATCTCCCAGATAACCCTGGGCTCTCCATGTTTTAAAATAGGGTGAAGGGGGAAAAGTAATGAGATTATAACAAAAAAGTAAGAAAACAAATTTTATGTATATAGGGGGTGGTAGGGTGGGTAGGGCTATGGGAAAAAATGAGAATTAAATTGTGTCTCATACTCGTACAAATCCCCATTGTGGAGTGAAATCATGATGTGTATATGTAATGTACCAATAAAGATTTCAATTTAAAAAAAGGATACAAATCCAGCACCCAGTGGTGCCTGTGTGTTGTCCTGAGTGATAGGATCACTCAAGTTTTACAGTAAAATTTAAAATAACTGCACTTCCTATGTAGAGACTCACAGAAACTGGTACTGATTTCAGCCTTACCATTTCTCCACTGTTTCTTCAACTTCAACTTTCAGGGAGAAAAATAAGACGGGAGTCTTGGCACTGTTTTATTTCATCAGATCACAACTGTGAGTAAATTGATCTGGAACTTCCATGATTTTGGTCAATCTGGTGCCTCCAAAATCAAGGCATATGGTGCCAATGTTCACTCACGTGTACAGCGGCACAGATCAAGTCTTAGCCTTTCTCTTCCCCTGACATTTAGGCTTCTGCCAGCCCTTCTTACATCGCTCAAATTCATGTTGATGATACATCAAGGATTTTTTTCAAACCTGCTCATTTTTTTGACCAAAATTACCTTTACATATCTGTATCATTTATAAATGCCATATACTTATTTTACATGCTCCATCTACATTATAGATCTCACTCTTGAAAGGAATGCATTTGATAAAAGAACTAATATTATGAGAATGGAGCAACAACACTTCTGATAACTTTATGGTCGTGATGAAGCTGGTCTTGGAGGGAGGCCAGCAGAAGGCTCAGGGACCGCCCCTGCCCCCCATGACCACACCTGGGCTGGTCATTCCAGGGGTCTGAGAGGTGTCGTCCACTAAGCACAACCTTACTGAGTGCTGGGGAGCAGCTTGGGCGTCACCTACCTGCTCCTTGGAGCAAACCTACTGTAAAGGTTGCTAAGGACAGGAAGAGAAGGAAGAAAAGGAAAAAGGAAGTGTTTTTTTGCTAGGTTCAAGTTCACTTTTGTCATACATACATAGCTCTACTTCATCAGACCCTTGCACTGCACCCTTTCCACCTTGGAGCCAGCAGACCAAGGACTGGAAATATGAGCTAAAATAAACCTCACGTCCTTTAGGATGTAGGTGGTAGGTGTTAGGATCCAGCAATGGTAAAGTGCCTCAGATACCAGGTGACTAGAGTGGGGCTCACTTATCCCTGCCTGCTCTGAGTTACAGGAGAGTAGGCTATTGTAACTGGAGATATTTCTGAATGCTGACTTGACATTAACAATCAGGCTGATATCCCTGGCCTCTTTAAGTTTATAGCTAACAAGTAGACTCAGAATCTCTATCTGCCAAGTGGTGTCGGGTGCTGTTAGAGGCACTGCTGGAATCCGTACTGTTGGACTGGTCTTGTTAGGTTTCCATTGGGTATTTCCCTTGTTTTCCAAACTTCATTTAAACAATAAGTACAAAGGCAATTAAGAATGCTTTGACTCTTTTTACATTCCAAAATGTGTTTATAAAATTATATCAAACCATAAAATAAAACAAATAGCAAAGAAAATCCACCACTTCAAACACATAATTCACAGTGTTGTAGAGTATATTTATAATGTATTTCATATTTTCTTTTCTTTTTCGTGGGGGGTATAATAAGTGCTGTGACCTTAGCTGCAGAGAGAAACTCATTTTGCTGACGTCTCTTTAGACTATGTGAGAGTTTGGGCCATACATTAAAGGCTTGATTTCAAGAAGCTGTCAGGAGGTGTTGAAACCTTTAAGAGATGTGGGCTGTTACAAGGTTGCCAGGTCACTGGGCATGGCCTTCTTGAGAGGTAGTGGGACCTGGTCCCTTCCCCTCTTTCTGCCCTGTGGTCACAAGGCAAGCAGGCTCACTTTGCCACATGTTCTCGCCACGATGGGTCACCTCTCCACAAGGCCAAAATAACGGGGCCAACTGATCATTGACTCAAATCTCAAAAACTACGAGCCAACATGAACTTTTTCCTCTTCATAGTGGGTTACCTCAAGTATTTCAATATAGTGACACAATATTGACTAGCACAGACTACAAAGTTAAATTGCACCCAGAGACTAAAATATTCATTGAGCGTCTCTAAACTGTGTTACTACGCACAATGATCATCACAAAAATGTTAAAACAGGATGAATAACAGTGGCTTACAGCTGTACAATGAATCCTAAGATGGCTTTAGATTAAATAATAGCTTTTCTCAAAGCCTTTCATGTATTTTTTTTTTTTTTTTTTTTTTAGTTTTTTGAGACAGGGTCTCACTTTGTAGTTCAGGCTGGTCCTGAACTCAGCCTTGAACTCAGCAATCCTCCCACCTCTGCCTCCTGAGTGCTGGGATTACAGGCGTGAGCCACCATGCCTGGCACTGTGGTATGTGGTACTGATTGCTGGCGGGTGTGAGTCACCACGTGTGGCACTGTTGTATGTGGTTACCAGGGACTGAACTAGGAACCTCGCGCTTATAAGCAGATGTTGGAACCACTGAGCTAAATCCTCGGCCCCTTCCGTGTCTTCTTACAGTTTCTTCATATTAAAGTCAAGTTGCTCACCAATACATTTCTAATTCTACTTTTTTATTCATTATCGATGAACCTGAATTCCATCAGGGTTGAAATCTTAGGTCTAAACCATGAGACTGTAGAGCCAATGCCACGTCTCATTGGAGCTGTCAGTTAGCTTGTGAATTCTCACCCCTCCCCCACTGCCTTGTAGAAACAGCCATCAATAAAGTCAAACCTTGAGCTTATCATTAGTTCAACCAAGGAAGAAAGGCAGAGATGTGAGAAGCTGCTATTTGCTAGTGTATTTTCCAAGGGCACAGTAGACAGAAGAGGTTATTCTGTTTGTTGAATGAAATCTGGAGGCACTTGTTATAGGTTCTTAGGATTTCTCCCATCCAAGTACTAACCAGGCCCGACCCTGCTTAGCTTCCGAGATCAGACGAGATCGGGCGTGATCAGGGTGGTATGGCCGTAGACAGGTTCTTAGGATTTCTAAGGGGAATATATGTCACAAATGAGGGAGAAGCTCCGATATATCCTATAAGATAAAAGAAAAATGGATAAAAGACATGCCACAATTTTGAGGTTTAATTTTTCTTGGTGGTTTTCATAATTTTATAATATGCTATATTAAGTACAAGCATCTTTGAAATTAAAAATAATTTAAAATAAAAAATGCAGTGGGAGAAGCTGTGAAATCTTAAACTGATTAATAATGAGTTGTCTCACTTTTGCTTTAAATCCACAAGATTGGAGAGATCAGAATCACTATGTAGTCTAAGACAAAAGAAAAAGCCCGCTAAGCAGTTTTAAGTCACTTTAGATCCACAGTGCCTGGCCAAGTAATAGACTGACCTGACCGTAGGCACTCCTTAATTGTTCCAGCAAAAGACTAAGTGAACAAATTAAAGGGGGATTATTCGAGCTCATGGGTCAGCCCCTCCAGAACGCTCCATCCTGTGCACAAGTGCCTTGGTTCTAGGTGTGCCTCTGTGGTTTAAGGGTTTCCTAGAAACTCTGCCTTTGCCTGTATCTCACACTTCGTACGTGTGCAGTGCTCTGGGAAGGTAGGCAAGCCATCCTGCCCTGTGCACCAGGCCTCCTGACCCACCTTCTACTCTTCATACATCTTCTGAGTGATGCCAAAAATATCAAAGCAGCAGAGGGTGAGTTCAGCCTGTTGCCAAATTCATTTAGTGTTTTCTGCACGTTAGAAATGAAAACCCACGCAACCTAGAGCATTCAATCTCCTAACAGGAAGTTATTAGAAAGGAATGAATTGTATTAAGGAATACATTTTTTAAAATTCAAAAAGGGGGCACAAATATGCCAGTTGGCTAAAAAGTGTACCTGCCTTGAAGTATGGAGAATCCATGCAGGTTGTTCCACAAGTCCAACCCACATAATGAGATGAGGAGTCTGTAAGCCAGTAATTGTATCCGCTCATAGTTTTTTTCCCTTCCTCGTAGAGGGCACAGTGATGTTCCCTACACAAAGAGTCCAGTCCACCAGCAAAGCCTGCACATCAGCTCCTGGGACTCATCTCCTTAGGGCAGAGCTGTGCTGTGGCTGTCCCTACCTTGTCTGAGTTGTGACTGGGGGTAGCTGTTGGCAATGACAAGAGCTGCAAGAAGCACCCCAGGGAGTGTCCCCATCAGCCCGCAAAGCTGCTGCAGGACACCAGGAGAAGCGTGTGCTGCTGGCTTTCCTAATGCTGCACATTCCCAGTGGGGATCCACGGACTCTCCAATCTTAAGACGTAGTCTCCCAGCTCAAGTGAAGGCATTAATATTCATGGGCTATTGACCAACTTTCTTGTAACCAGACACAATCTCTGACACCTAGAACTTAGAAGCAGAAAAGGTTTAACTTGACTGGTGGTTCAGGAGGTTCAGCCCATGACTGGCTAACTCTAAAGTGGGAGGGCATGGTGCAGGGACCCTGCTCACTTCACCACAGCCAGGCAGCAGGGGGACATGCTAGAGAAGAAATGGTGAGAGAGTAGGTATGGACCCCAAAGTTGCTCCTCCATGAGCCCTAAGATAGCCCAGAAGTGTGTTCTGTTGGTCTCCTGCGGAGATCCCAAAACCAATCCAGCTGACACTCCACTGTAACTACCATATTCCACCATCGTCAATTTGCAACCCAAACACATCCACTTAAAAATATTTAGTCTTGGGCTGGGGATTTAGCTCAGTGATTCTAGGGCCTGCCTTGCAAACTCAAGGTCCCTAGTTCAATCCCCAGTAACCACATACAACAATGTTGGCTGTGATGACTCACACCCACCCACAATCAGCACCACATACCACAGTGCTGGGCACGGTGGCTCATGCCTATAATCCCAGCACTCGAGAGGCAGAGAGAGGAGGATTGCTGAGCCCAAGGCGGAGTTCAGGACCAGTTTGAACTACAAAGCAAGACCCTGTCAAAAAAAAAATTCTTTGGACTACAAATCCTTTCTAATAGAATACTAGTAATCTTGCAAACACTGTACATCTTTTCAAAAGTTGAGATCAGGCAGGACACCACTGGTCTCAGTTTCCCTTCCCTGCTTGTCTGTAGGCAGTACCCACTTTTACAACAATTGCAGAAAATCTATAACGGCAAAAATGTATGTAATCAAAAGTGTATAGTGGGATTGCCTAGTGAAACTGTGAACTACTTGGAAGTCCCATAGTTGCTGAATATTGCAAAAAGGTGTTCTATCCCACAGCGTCCTGGCAAGCCCACTGTAACACCCCAAGTGCCTTGGTGCGTGGTGTGGAAATCACAGGCATCTCACATGCAGGATCAAAGGGACAGAGCAAGTAAGTGGTCATCTTCTCTGTCCTCTAGAGCAAATTAATGCCAAGACATCTTAGCACCATTTTCAGTAAGTGAAGACACTTGAAAAGAATTATTTGAACTGTGTCACTTATTTGTGGAAAAACACTTTAAGAAACCAATATATAATAATGATGGCATGGCAATCTAAGACTTGTACAATACAAAAAGTTTACAAAACTTTTGCCAAGGACCTTCTCCTTCACTAATGATAGGGGTACACAAACCGTCACAAACTGGAAATGTAAGTCAAACACGCCCTTAGGACACCTCCCTGGTGAAGCACTCCATCTCAGCCGCCCAGCATGCTGCAGAGAAGATTTTCCCCAGTGACAGTGTGGGCTAGGAGCTGCAGCTTGGGGTCACTGCCCAACATTACAAGCAGAAATCACATCATTTATTGGTCACCTGGCAAAGGAAAAAAAGTCAACACTTAAAGTATGGTTTCTACTTAATGTATCTCTCTTTCATACTATTATAAAGCTGAGAAGTGGCGAGACAAATTATATTAAGCCAGAGATCATCATTGCTTTGTGGTATAAGAAGAACGACTCCAGAATGACCCCAGAGAGGACCAGGTCTTCCTTCGAGTCTCCCGTGAACGTGTGTCCTGCCTCAGCCTCACTGTTGGAGGACTGACACATATGCGACTGTACCCTCTGTCATCCTCAGAAATCCATGGTTGTTTGTTTCTGATTTCACAGGGGGAACTTCCCATATTCTGTGTTGGGTTTCAGTCACTTTTTCAGTTGTATGGTAACATTTTAGGGGTCAAAAGCATGATTCTGTTGTCACAAATCATCTCTAATTCTTTTCAATTTCCTCCAATCAGAGCGACATCGATAATTCACAAAATCTATTGAGTAAGTGATGGGCACTTAAAGGGATAAATAATTCCTTTGGACTTTTCACCAAGGGGAAGGATAGCTTGCAGTAATCTGGCCTGAAATGAGAAGTATTTGAATTTCATCAGTTTTAGACTTGTGTTCCTAAGGTACTTAGCCTCTTTTAGGCAGGAATGATAAAAAAGAAACTTTCCATATTGAAACTTGCCATTCCAATATGAATAAATAGCTTTACCAAGCCCATAAAACCAGCCACAGTGATTCTCACGCAATGACGGGTTCTTGGTAAATCTGAGGAAAGTGTGTTTCCATTGAACCTGGGAGGGAAAACTATACTCACTGTCCCCCGAGCAGTCAAATTTTTGGCTATTTTGCAAACAGTGGTTATTATCAATGAGTATATTTTTATCTTACTTGGAAGCTAAGCCACCAAGAGATTAAAACACTTGGACCTAATAACACAGTTATTTTCAAATGCAAGTATTGAATTCAGGCTTTCTGTCTTTCCAGGCAATTCATAGATCCCAGTGAATAACATGAGCAAATATTATTTTCAAGTTACTATTAATATAGCCCAGCACAGCCTGCTACACTCAGCCAAAATGAATGCTGTATATCTATTTGCACATCATAAAGCAGTCAATTGTCTACCAAGAAGCTTTTTAAATCAAAGCATCTAATTATTATCCGCAGCTGAGGAGAGCAGTGGCCCCATGGGTAAACCTCTGCTGGTAATTCGTGTTTGCCTGAGATTGAGCTAGAGAGCAGAACGCTGAACAGACAGTGAAATGAAACATATTTTCAACTCTTGCATTGGAGATGAACTATTTGGATCCACATTGATTTAAAAGTGGTATGGGGGCCGGGATTTAGCTCAGTGGCTCCAGTGTCTATCTCATAAGTGCAAGGTTCCTAGTTCACTCCCTGGTACCACAAAATAAATAAACAAAAACTCCAAGTGCTATGGATTTCATTAATACTAAACAAATTAATATGGAAATATAATGAAAACTACACCTCCACATCAAATATAAATGACCTGGGGTTTTTTTCTTCCCAGATGTTTTAGGAAAAAAGTTTTAGTGCAATGATTGTTTTCAGGAAGAAGTGTAGGCAAGATAACCCGATGATGGAGCCCACAGGCCCAGGTAACTGTCACCTTCCCAGCAGCAGCCGGAAGTGGGTGTGTAGTGGGGCTGTCGGGAGAAATGCCTGCTGGCAGAGTGAGGGCCCTGGAGGCACAGCCTTAGGCAGGATAAGAACTCGGGGCGCATCCCTCTTGGGGCATTAATGTGCTACTCTTTCCTCTGATCCGTTCCAGCTGACGACTGGCAGGCAAAGGAGCTCTGAAGGTAATCGCAAGAACTGTTTGTCATCCAGTGTGGAAAGACTGAAAAAATTCCCTCAGTTTGCACAAACTGTGGCTGGGCGCTGTGTTTTTCAATTCTTCTGGATATATTAAGGTGATCTCATGATTTCTTCATTCTTAGTTCATTCATTTAGAGAATGATGATTGGTTTTTTTCAAGCATTAACACAACTTTCCATCCCTAGAACAACATTATCTGATCATAATCGCTCTCCCCTGACTGCTAGATTTGCCCTCTATCTTGTTGAGGATCTTTGTATCTGTACGATTAAAAAATAGAGTGAACGCTGAAACACTAAAAATATTACAGGAAGACACTGCCACCAAGTCCCTCCGAAATGCTTTGACTCTGCCCCCCCCCCTGTGTTCCTGCCACTCTCTGCAGCGGTTCTCAGACGCTTCTTCCCAGGGTGCCTGGCGTGTGCTGGGGTAGGAACTCTGATGTCCTGAACTGATTTTAAAAGTTTACATTTTCTGGTCATTTTTAGTTTGTGGAAGAGCCAGAAGCCACATGGCGCCCGATCTGGCAAACAAGGTGGGTGAGGCCCCAGCCGGATGTTCTCAGGAGCTGCCGTTCGGTTGGATGTCTCTGCAGCAGCGTCAGCCGTGTTTGCCATCACATAATAAAGCCGCGACGTGGGACTTTCCTAACTGCCGCGCACGGTGACAGCAGAGTGTGCTGTATGGGGGGCAGGACTCTGAGGAGCACTAACGGCAGTGTGTCGCTGTTGTAACGCTTTCCAAAAATTTTAAAAAACACTTTCTTTGGATCAGCCCCTATATATTCATGAGAAATACTCGTATGTGTGTTTTTCTTTTTCTAAAATATTTTCCTGCTTTTGATGTCTGCATAATGCTGGCCTCATTCAATGTTTTAGGGATGTTTTTCCTTTTGTATTTCCTGAGTGTAAGAGTGGCGTTAGGTAATTCTTTATTACTAGACAGAATTCATGAGCGAAGCTGCCAGAACCTTCTAGGCTTTTGTTTATTTATAGCCAGAAGATTTTTAAATTATGATTTTTTAAATTAGATTTAGATTTTCTACTAGATTTAGATTTAGATTTAGATTTAGATTTTCTACTTCTCTCTGTATTGATTTTTGTAATTTCCTCAGTCTTTGTCCATTTTAAGATTTAATATTTGATGCTAGGTGTCACGGACCGCTCGCGGCGTGGGGATCTAGGGAGCACTGAAGTCAGGAATGGACGGAGTCGGCGATGACAGACAACACACGAACACAAGAGAGGTTGTGATGTTGGTGTAAATTTATTAGGCCTTTTGTGGTTTTTTTTATATATGATTTTTTGGCTTGTAAAATAAGGGTGATTATTACATGTTAACAAAAGTTTAAGGAAAAAATAAGAACAGAAACAGAACAGTGATCAATCATTTTGACAATGTGTGAGGTCGTGTGAGACAGTGATGATTTTTTCATGACCATAAAAATCTTTATAGATCAGTGTGTTTTGTATAGAACTTTTCTAAGGAAGTGGACCTTTGTTATTTTTTTAATCTTGTTCCCATAGATTTTATGTGAGCATTAATTTATTTTTGTCAGGTGGCCATGTTATTTTATTCTAGCTGAAACTTATTGTGTCTAACAAGGTGTTTTCTGTTTATGTTATTTTTGTTTGGTCAGAAAGCACAGAACAGTTCACAGGGAAAAACAGAATAGTTTAGAAGGGAGAAAGCGGCTTGTTTTTACATACTGTTGGGCTAACTGTGTGCCTCTTGGCGAAGCATACTCAACTCAGGCTCTAGGCCTGGGAAGCCTCAAGCCTCAAGCACAGGGGTCGTCTGCCCGGGATCCCAGTCCCTATTTTGTCACGCCTTATTTGGCGGGGGCGTGGCAGCTAGGCTCACATTTTCTCCATACCTTTCCTGTGTCCTTTAGTATCCCATTAATATCCTTTTAGAATATTACCAATACTACCAATATTAGAATATTGACCAGTGCAGCTGAGGGTTTGGACAATTTTATTAATTTTCTCCAAAATTCTACTTTTAGATTTATCAAATCTTAATTGCCTATGTTGCTTTATACTTTATTAGTTTTATGATCAATTTTTATTTCCTTTTAAGATTTGCTTTGTTTTTAATTCCCTCTGTTCAGACTCTCAAGGTAAACCCTTAGATGTGATTTTATGCCACTTCAATTTTCTTCTTGAAATTAACTTTTCTAACTGACACAACCATAAAAATTGTACATATTGAAGAGACACTGTGTAATGTTTTGATATGTGTGCTTTAATATTTTGAACACATATAATGTTCAGATCAGAGTAAACATAGTTCTTTCAGCCTCAAACTAGACTTTTTCTAGCAAAGCAATTAAAACTACACACTTCCTTCTGAATGTTGCTTTAGTTGTATCTCCACAAACTTTGAGTTATCTTTCCCATTCTTTTAAAAATGTTTTTTCAATTTTCTTAAAATTATTTCTTTCATCTCTGAACCATTTAGAAGTATGTTTAATTTCCAAATATTTGAAAGTTTTATATAACTCCTTTTCTTATTGGTTTCTGATGGAATTTTCTTTAGTTACAGAACATATTTGAATGATTTTATATTTTAACATAATCTTCCAGATATGATTTATTATCTATATAGTACATTTGTGCACATCTTTCATGGATATCTTGAAAAGTATTTATTCTGTCATTATTGAATATCATGTTCTAGGGGGCGGGGAGTTAGCTCAGTGGTTTCGGCACCTGTCTTGCAAGCACAAGGGCCTGGGTTCGATTCCCCAGTAACCACATACAATACTGGATGTGGAGACTCACGCTCAGCAGCAACCAGTACCACATACCACAGTGCCGGGTGTGGTGGCTCACGCCTGTAATCCCAGCACTCAGGAGGCAGAGGCAGGAGGATTGCTGTGATGTGAGTTTGAGGCTGAGCTCAGGGCCAGCCTGAACTACAAAGCGAGACCCTGTCTCAAAAAACCTAAAAAAAAAAAAATCATGTTCTATACATTTCTATTAAGTTAGCTGATTGTACTATTCAAGATTTACGTGTCCTTAACGGTTTTCCAACTTTTTATTCTATCATTTCCCAAGAGAAGATTGTTGAAATCTCCTTATCAAGAAAAACATGAAAATAAATATGTAAGCATCTGGAGTGCTTTTGAGTATTACTGTGTATAAATATTTTTATAAAGCCTTTTTAAACCTTACAAATGTGGATAAGTTTTTAAAATGTAAGCCATTTTAATTTACAGAACCACAGCTCTTCTGGATTCTTTTAGCATCTGTATAAGGAAGGTAGGTTGAGAGTTCTTTATCTGTGTTCGTTTTATGCAATACCAAACATCTAGAAGTTAAAGTAGTGAAGCATTGCAATTATAAAAGAAATACTTTCAGTGTTACATTGCTATGTCAACAAAGTCTACCATTTATGTAAGTGTCTTTTCTGTTGTGAAAATGAATGAGAACAAGTGAAAATAAATTAAGAATCCAAATGAGAACAGCAGAAGTTATTTATTTAGAGCTTGCTGCACTAGGGAAGTCAGCCATCTTCACTTACTTCCAGAAGAAACTTGTAGAAGCAGCTGTTGATTTTCCTGAAAAGGCAGAGCAGAGATCTGTTACCATAATACATGGGGCTCGAGGCAGGACTGAAGACAAGATGATAACTGGACTTGACACCACTGGGGCTACACTTTTGTTGCTAGCTCTGAGGTCTAAATAATCTCACCTGTTTGGCTTCCACACAGGAGGGATGGAAATGAAAGACCTGTGCAACACACTGGTAATGAAAAGGGTGAGCCCTCCCTTTGCTTTTGACATCGAAGGATATTGGAGAAGTTTCAGATCCACTTGAACTTTAGTAGTCTCTGCTCAAATTATTTTTCCTACATCAGTGGAACGTTCAGCCCACAGAGTGCCAAGCATGGTACCCAGATCTGCAACTAAGGTGTGCCTCAGACATTCATAGAGAAGGAAGAAGAAGATCCAGAGCAAACACAGGGTGGTTTCACTAGAACAGACCTCAGAGTGAGTCTCTCAGCTGTCCACTGATCATCACGATTGTCTACAAACCAAATCTTGAGTACATTTTAAGTGGCGAGACCATGGGTCTGGAAGTGATAGGGACAGAGATAGGGAAAATGAGTTGGTGATTTGAAACCCCTACACCTGCCCTGTGCATTTAGTTTGAGGAAGACAACGAGGTAGAGGTAAGGTGGTGCAGTTCAGTGCAAAAAGCAGCGCTCTTCCCTGCGGGGATCAGAGCAGAGTGATTGTCCACTTCCGTGGGTAATCAACAGGAGAGTCCCAGGTGATGGCGATGTGTGGGAGCCCTTCCCTTCGCCATGACTCTTTCTGGCCTGCAGAGTGGAGCTTGTCTATGTTCTGGTTTTTCTTTTGTTGTACAGACAACATTTTCTGCAGTGTCCATCCAGTCGATAATATTTTCAAGTACCCTCCATGGGGCCTCTCTCATTTTTCTTCTGAACCTCTTTCAATTGTTGGGGACCATGTGAAGGCCCCTGACCCATTCTCCTTCCTGATTTTGAATTAAACCTCCAATTTCAGGTTTGAGTCTATTGCCAAAATAGGATGAACTGGCTATTGTTATATCAGTGCTTTATGTAACTTGAAATGTTTCCAGTAAGTATTTCTGAGTCTACCTATAGTTTCATCTTGCCTGTGTTAACAGTGAAAACTATGATATGATCACGTTCATTACACTATTTTGGGTATTTATTTTTTTTCAGGAGGCTTTGCCTTTTTTTAGGCTCCCCTTTTGACTGAGATTTTCTCGAAGGAAGAATTCTTTGGTCTCTTTTCAGATCAATAATTAGCTTTAGTTATAAGCATTTACCACCGGAAGCCCTAGCCAACATGTACAAGTTGATATGAGTTATATAACCTTGGATTACACAAAGAATTCTTATATTTATGGACAGCTTTGGGTATGTCTGGGTTTGGGGAAATTTTATTTGTAGTTTTTACTTTCAAGTGAGTGCAAGGTTTACAGTCTATAGTTACTTGTGCCTCTGAAGCAAAGAAGGGCCGGGATCCTTAGAGGAATTTGGGATTGTGAGTGTGAGAAGAATGCTGGGAAAAAATAGAGGATCTGGACAAAGGGAAGAGGAAAGAGTAAATGGAGAAGGGGTAAGAAGATGGGGAAGAGAGAGTGGTGTGTGCGGAGAGAGCTGGAAGATAAGGACGATGAGGCTTCGAGGATTTACTAGGAAAGTGGCTCTGTATAATTCATTAGTGTGCTTGCTAGCTTTAGCCAGAGTCTCCCAGAATTCATTTTTGGCTACATATTAACCCCCAAACACTACCTATTGGTCTCGTGATATCTCAGTCCATTCTTTTCTAAGGTTTCAATATACTAAGCAATTTTGTTCAAGTTAAATATTCTGCAGGGTGGCCACAGTTCCAAGTCATTCTTCATGGAGTCATGACATTTAAAGGCAGGTTCCGGGACAAGGATTGTTACAAGAGCACTGGGGAGAAGCGAGCTTCTTCCTGGGAGAAGAGAGGGGTCAGACAAGGCTCTGAACACTGGTGAAAACCAGGCAGGTTGGGAGGTGTGTGCACCTCCTGCCTATGTGGGAAGACAGGTCACCTCCAAACATGGCTTTATAAGCCACATGACCCAAGGGACAGAAAGCCTGCATGGACATTCTGTCTGAGTCAGAAGCTCCCAGGGTGAAAAACAAAACAGAAGTTCTCCTCCAGTTTTACTAAGGCCAAAGTCTCAGTGGACATTGTCCCCATAAGAACTATAAACTGCCTATGAAGTTGGCTTCAACCACACGCATCCGTAGTCTAGGCCCATGTTCTACTCCTCAATTCTCCTTTATAATCACTGACATGTTTAAATTGTAAAATACAGAGCAGTAATACTGATGGGAGCAGATGGAAAAGGGCATCTTAAGTCTATAAGGACATGAAACAAAAGAAAATCCTTAACAAAGCCTAGTAGCAAACTGAGAATAAACAGCCACAGTATCGACACAGAGGCAGTGGAGGTCAGGCCAGGGGTGACTTACAAAGTCAGTGGGACTTGACCAGGCCAAGCCACAGACACTCAGATATTCAGGGAAATGCCCTTTGAGAGTGTGGGTCTCTGACAACAGACAGTGAAATTTTACGGAACGGTGGAAGCGAGTGAAGACCACCTTGTGGGCACATGTGGGGGCTTTCTTCACACTTTCTAGAGAAAGGAATGAGCCGCTCTCACCTGTGTCGAGAATGGAAAAGCTGCATGGGGAATGAAAGGTAGGCCTTGGGGGTGGAAGCTGTTGGTGTGCAAGTGGCTGAGCGACGGTCTTCTTCAATGGTGGGGACCAATTCTTAGTGTGCTCTCATCGATCCTGAGTTGGAAGCAGAGACGGAATATAACAAACAATCACTAATCAACTATTGCCTGTTCTTTCCTGCAGAGGCTGCAGGCCAGGGCTGTCCATGGGGCCACTGCATGTTCTGTCTACTCGGCCTTTCATACTTATGCACAGAATTCGGACATTGCATCTTGGTTTCATCTTATGCTATGGAGGCAGACCTCCAGTGTCATGATTAATCAGATACCAACACTGAAAAATGTATTTGCTTCATAGACATGACAGAGTCTGTGCGATGCTTTAGATAAAAGTATATTTATATTTTTTAATTTTTATTTTTTGGTGGTGTTGGGGACTGATCCAGGGCCTTTGCACGGAGCTATATCCCTTGCCTTTTTTTATTTTCAGTAGTCCAGCAGCCCAGATGAGCGAGAATCTGCTATCATCTGTCCTCAGCCTCCTAGCATGCTGAGGTTATGGGTACACCTGGGTACATACTTTTAAATAATACAACAAAAGGAACCAGAATGGATATTCAGCCTGAAAGTAATGGCCTTGTGGCAGTTCATTAGAAAATCCGTTCTTATTTCTCTCAGTTCCCTAAGGCATCACCCCTTTAATGTTCCTGCTGTTTCTCTTGGACTCTGTTTTAAAGTGAATAAGTGATCTTACCAGGCTGGAGCTCAAGCTCTTTAGAGAGAAGAGAGTGACCTACTTAGACTTTGCACTCCAGGCAAATGCTGTGCTTTGTGACTGAGTAGCAGGGAAACCTAGAAGGCAAAAACTAGAAGGAACCTTCAGAATAATTCCCGAGTGTTTAAACTGTGTGAAATCTGAAATCCTGGCTGGCGGCGCGGAGCTGCCGAGCAGAGCAGTTGTGTGCTGTGAGCAGCACTGCTCCTCAGTTCCATGTCCGGCGTTCTCTGCCCGTCTTCCTGCTCCTGTCACGAGTCTCTCACATGCCTCTCCTCCAACACCTCCCGTTTCATTTACATTTCTCCAGGGCAATACAAACCAAGACCCACCCCCCACTCCCCAGCCTGACACAGAAATAGACAGTTCACCTTGCCTGGCTCCTAACACTACAAGCAACTAGCTTTAGATTTCATGCCTTTGACTTTTGAAGAACTGGTTCAACTTATAAAGCAAAAATAAATAAATAAATAATAATTAAAAAAATCTAATAGGCAATGCTAGGAGTCATGTTATATATTGTGAAATAGAAAATGCTCAATGTAAAATAGGGTGAAGGGGGAAAATGTTGAGATTGTAACAAAAAAGTAAGGAAACAAATTTTATGTATATGGGGGGGCGGTAGGGTGGGTAGGGCTATGGGAAAAAATGAGAATTAAGTTGTGTCTTATACTGGTACAAATCCCCATTATGGAGTACAATCATGATGTGTATATTTAATGTACCAATAAAGATTAAAAAAAGAAAAAAAATCTAATAGGCAAGTAGAGGTTTAGGCACTCAAAAAACACCAGACAGTATTAGATTCTTTATTAGCTGAGTCCAACATTTGACTAAGGAAGACATTTCTTAGGAAATATGGGAGAAGAACGAAGCCCAAAATGGATGTGGTGCCCTCTTGTGTCTAGTACCATTCATGGTTCCGAGATGAGTGCTAAGAGGACCCTCTGGGAACGGTGTTGATGGTGCCTCACTTTCTAATGACCCGTGTTTAGGGTAGAGACACTGCGTTAAGGACTCAGCTAACAGAGTTTTGATGTTTAGGCTTGGGTCTCGTGGCAGTGGAGACCATTAGCAGTCTGCTTCTACTCTTGCACTCCACGAGCCAGTGAGCACAGTAAGAAATGCTTTCTTGGCAGGAAGTCCTGCGAGTCTTGAGCCCAGCCCACGGAGAGTTCCTTGGTTTCTCCCAAACTCTGCCTCAGGAAGTTGGAGAGAAAACCTCGGATTAAGAGGCATTGCTGATCAGCCTCTCTCCCCAGCATGGACTCCTGTATCCTCATTTGTCCCTCGATGATATAGATATCCTCCCCTACCCTAACCCAGGGCCCTGCCGAAGGTTATGAGCTGTACTTGCATGATGTGCTTTGTACATAAAAGAGGTGCCCCACCTTTTCTGTTTTAGGATATTGTTTTTCAAGAGTCCACATGAATTTCAGAACACAACAGGGCTCCTCAGAATGTTAGCTGGATAATGGTACATTATGTCACTGGAACCACATAACCTGTGTGGTGATGCAACATCACTGATCTAGATTCGCAGGCCCACTCCTGCTCTCACTATGTATTTATGATAATGAGCTATGCAGATCAGCAGTGGTACATGACCTGCCACCTATGAAGCGTGGTTCTAGAACATTCTCTTTGTTGGCTGTGGCTCCTTGGTTTTACCTAGTATATTTTAACTTTTCTTTCTCTAGTGTTTTCTGTGAAGTAGAAGTTGGCTATAAAGCAGCACTGCCAAGAGAAGCATAATGAGAGTTACACAAGAAACTTCAAGCTTTTTAATGGACACAAATATGTAAAAGGAAGTTAACTGTGGCAATCTTTAACTAAATCTATTGTTGTAACTTGATAGATAAAAAATATAGTCATTTTGGGCATGGGATTTAGCTCAGTGGTTCCGGCACCTGGCTTGCAAGTGCACGGGCCCAGGTTCAATCCCTGGTAACCACATACAATACTGGGTGTGGAGACTCACGCTCAGCAGCAATCAGAACTACATACCACAGTGCCAGGCATGGTGGCTCACGCCTGTAATCCCAGCACTTGGGAGGCAGAGGCAGGAGGATTGTGATGTGAGTTTGAGGCTGAGCTCTGGGCCAGCCTGAACTACAAAGTGAGACCCTGTCTCAAAAAAAAAAAAAAAATATATATATATATGTGATTTCACGTCAAAATGACTATATATATATATATATATATATATAGTCATTTTGACGTGAAATCATATATATATATATATATATATATATATATATATATATATAGTCATTTTGACGTGAAATCAGTATAATCTTTGTGTATAAGCATATAGTTTCCTTATTTTCAGTTCTGTCCTGGAAACAATCTAATGTGTGGTTTTTGTCAGCATGATCTCTCCGTGTAGACATATCAAATCCCAACTGCTCCACGGGCCACATGGCTGGTGACCACTGTACTGAATAGCAGTTAGAGGTCTTGACTTTCCCAAGAACAGACATTTTCAGAGCAAGTACTCTGATGTGGTGCTATCTTTCTCACATCACAGCTCATCGGATGGTGCATAACTACAGCACACACTACAATTTTGGGCAATGGAAATAAAAATACTCTCTCTCTAACCATCACTTAAAAAGAATCCCAGGTACTAATAGGAGTACAAGGATAGGGAAACATTTGCATTGTTTGTAAGCCAGATGTGATGTTATTCATCTGTAATCCCAGCATTCAGGAAGTTGAGGTGGAAGGATCACCATGAGTTAGAAGTTAGCATGGGCTAGATGGTGAGTTCAGCCTAAAGAGCATAGAGAGACCCTGCCTCAAAAAACTGGTTGTAACAGAGCAGCAGGGAAGGGGTAGAAGTCTTACATGACACGGATTTCTTTATAGATATTAGTAAGTAGGAGGAATTTTAAACTCTATGACATGGAGCTCAGCTGTTCAAACAACCATGTTCTGTGAGTTTGGGGTCCATTTGCCAAGTTGGTCTCAGTCACTTTCCCATCACTACGACATGATACCCAACACTTGCAGTTTTAAAGAGGAAAGGTTTACTTCAGCTCTGTCTCAGTCCATGGCTAGCTGGCTGCAAGGCAGGACAGCATGCAGACAGGCAGGCAGAGACAAACCTGCTCAGCCACCGCAGCCAGGAAGCAGAATGTACAGGGAGGAGCCGAGGACAGAACGCACTCTTCCAGCGCCGCACCCCCCCACCCTCTTCTAACTCGGGGCCAGCACCTAACAGCACATTCAGCTCTGAACTCATGGATGGATTAATCTGCTGATCAGTACAGCACACCCACAACCCGAGCACCTTCCAAACACATGACACGTTGGGGGCACATTTTAGACCTAAACTGTAACACATATTTACTATAATTGATGATTGCTGTAAACAGACAATGTGTTATACTCAGCCTTGCTGATGAGGTTCAGATTTCCAGCAAGAACTTACTGCTAGTTCTGAGTCATATGTTGAGAAAACATAGGTGTTTTCCTCAGTACCTGTGTAACAAAATCCCTCCTCATTGGGTTTACAGATCATCTCAGTACAATAAATAGTTTAGTTGCATCTGAAAAAGATTGGACTACCTTTTCTTGAGTGTATATATTGACCATTTAATGACATGAAAATGGTTTTGATAACTAAATTTGTTAATAAATCATGCATGAGAAATTTATCCTGAAGCCAAATCAGAGGTAAGTTATTCCTGCACAAAGTGGGTAAACATTGAGAATGATGTTCACCTCAATGGAGGCGAGCTGGTTTGGTTTCTCCCTTGTGGTGGCTGAGGTTGGCTTCTTGTCCGTCTATGACTGTCTTTCCTCTGGCCAATGCACCCTCAGGATCTCTGGCCAGCTGCCTTTTGTCAGTGAGAGGAGAACAGGGACCAGTCCTTTTGGAGGCTATGAGAAGGCACGGATTATTTTCCTCATTTAGTTCATACATTTACTGAAGACAAGTATGGAACCACTCTTCTAAAAAGCTCAGCACTCAACTCGATTGCACTTTGGAGCTGGCAGTTTCTCTCTGGAGCATGGAAGACTGTCCAAGAGCTTAGGAAGAGTCTGAGAAACAGAAGCAATGACCTGCTCTTCTTTTTAGTGTTCTTTGCTTAGGAAGTGGGAGTTGAAACAGTATCACTGTGGAAACCTTTTAAATTTCCTGCTATAATTGCATCCCCACTTACAAAATATTATTTTGCCTTCTTTCCAGGGTCTTGTGTGCACTTTCAGTCCTGCACCATAAACCACAAGCACAGGGATGTGGAGATGAAGCCTGCGCTCACTCATGAGTGTGTGACTCTGCTCCACAGCTTCCGCCATGAAACTGCGTCGCACCTTGCACTAGACTGCCTTTCATCTGTCTACCCAGCACACAGCACTTGCTGCCACTGCAAAAGAAAGTCAGCTGGACGCGAAAAATAGAGGGTGTTTTTTAATTATTATGGGCTTTAAATGAGCTTATCTCTGTGTGAACATGTCTCTGAGCAAGTAAGCAGTATGCATGATTCTTTTCTTCTAAGGGTTAGCTTGTGCAGCCTGGATTTATACTAGAGAGCAGAGATAACAAGATTGACGCAGAACTGAACAATGCACGGACTTCCTCTGTGTTTGAGTTAGTAGTACGTGGTTCAAGGAGAGGTGGAGCAGGCTTTCAAACTGTTCAAGCCCGTATGGGGGAGCTACAAGAAACTGGGCAAATGTAAATCTCTATATTCGGAGATGTTGAAATGCAAGGAACATTGAATGAAATGTTGTTTCCCTTCATCCTCTGTGACTCACTGTAGTTCCAAGGCTCTTACTCAGCAGTAGTGGCTTGACATTAATCCATGCCCAGATCCCTAGAGCCTGTGTCCAGCTAAGGAGTCCAAGTGGAGAACACAGCCTGTACTACAAGAACAGGGCCCCATGATTTGTGCTGTCCATTGTGAGCTGCCTCCTCTGTACCTGAAATCCTTCTGCTTTCTTTGTTAACTTCTCTCCCTTCTCTCTGTATTTTTAAAAATTAATTTCTTTAAATTCTATATACTATGATCTCACTCTAACTCTTAGCAAATGCTTTGGCCCCTTTTACTGTACATGCTAATAAAAGAGAAAGAAAGAAAACAATGTTGAAGGAAATCTCTCAATTTTCTCTGCCTTATTCTTAACATGTCAGCCTTCCTCTTTTCTGCCTTTATTCACTCCTTGACCCACTGGAGTTTCACTTCTGATCTATGTCTTGGTGGAAACTATTTCCTCCAAGGTGGTCTATGGTTATCTTGTTTTAAAACCTAGAAGTCCCTTCCCAGTCTTGACCTTGCATATATTTTCTGTACCAGTTTAAAATGGCCTCCCTCACTTTGGGAGATTTCACACCCTCTGTGACTCCCTTTACCTCTCTGCCTGCATTTGCTCATGCTTTGCTGCTGCCTCATCCCTGTTCTTCTCTATAGTGTAGGATTTCCGTATTCCAAGGAGGGTTCTGTCCTTTCTATGTTCTCCATCAACTTCCTGGGTGATCTACGGTTCCTGTGGGAATTTGGGAATGCTGCAGCCTGAAGCTGTGACTTCATTCCAGCTTTCACTCTGAATCCTAAACCTCCATAGACCCATGCCCAGTAGAAAACTTCATGTAAATATCTCCTCAGTCTTTCAAGCTTAGTATGTATATTAATAAAATTCTTGTCAAACTCTTTTCTTCCTATTTGTCTTCTCCTAACAAAGAGTGCTATCTTTCACTTAATTATCCAAACCAGAAAATTGGATTTTGTCTGTGGACTGACTTGGGGGATTTTCCTTCCTCTGTAGTGTGTGCACCATCAGTGGAACCAACCTCCAAGTCTTGAACAGTTACCTCCTTTGCTTAACGCTCAAATTCTGCCCATTTCTGGTAGTCAAGGCTGTGGCTGCACCAGCTGTAGACCAGCTCTCCCGTCCTGGCTGGGCCACATCCTCTCGTCCACCCCTTTCCGGCACTCACAAATTGCTCTTGTTTCATACCCATGATTAAGACTTTCATTTCTCCCTGTTATTTTAATGAAATGTTCAAGGTATACTGTAATATGGCCTCTACTTCATGTTATGGGTTAAAAACTTTGATTTCTCAGTAAAAAATTCTTTAAATAGGTTAAACTGAATAATAACACATCTTGTCCGTGTATTTTGCTTCCTGGCACATGGTTCGGCACATGGACTTCCTTTCATGGGGCCATCTTTCTCTTTTCTTCCACCCAATTACCTACCTCATGTTAGCTTTGACCCAGCCCCTTTGGAGAGCCTTCATCAGCTGTTTTCCTCTCTCTCTTACTAACCAAGCCCCCTCATGCACTCTGCCAGGTATCTTCTCCGAGGAGAGGGTTCTGTAACTGAGCACAGCTATTATTACTTCTAAAATGTGTGATGCTACAGGCTCCTTCAGAAATGGCACAGTGTTTGGGTATAACCAGTTCACACCCTCTAGTATGCATTGAATCATATTTAGAGAACCTACACTCCTTAACACGGTGTAGATGCTACATGAATAGTTGCCATGCTAGGCTGTTTAGGGAATAATAACTGGAAAAATGTCTAACATATTCAATTTGGACACAGTTTTTTAAAAAATACTTTTAATCTGTGGATGGTTGAGTCTGCAGAATCTGCGGAGGGTCAACTGTGTGACCTTTGTGAGGTTTCAGATCCTCCCTTTTAATATCCAGATGCTTAGAGAACAAGCATCAGTCAGTCTTAGAGAACAAAGGCATCACTTGGCAATATGTGCATCCCTTTGAATAAATGAGCATTCACCATCACCATTTTTCCATGAAAACTGAAGATCTATGCTCTGACAGCCTTAATGGCAGTGTTGCTGCGATAATCTAGAGGGGTCCTATGACTGGGGAAAGTAATCTCCTAGAAGGAAGGAGGAAAAGATGCTAAGCCACAAGATAACAGAAGTACTCTGGGTCATTCTAAGACTCAATATTCACACATCTAAAGGACTTTAAAAGTATGTGGTTTTAGTTGGCTTAAAAATTCCATTGACTTTCATTTATGTGGAATGTGTTTTGACTATTTTTTGAGGTCAAATGCTAGTGGATTCTAATTCTTGCCTAAAACATTTATTCTGTCCTTATGATTAGAAGGTGAAACTCTTCATTTGATTAACACTACATAATATGCTTTTCAAGTTGTCAAGTCTGTAAATATTCAAATGAGAGAAGTCATTGTTCTTTAGTGGCATGGACACCCTGAGTTCTGGCTAATGAGCACAAATAGAAAAGCCTAATTATCACTGTAGCTTGGCACTGTGTGGAGTGTTGACAGCTTCTGAGACACCTTACAGAGTGTAGGAAAAATGCATCTCTGACCTGAATGAAGATTATTCATCTTTACAAAGACCTGATTTTTAATTGACCATCAAATATATAGTTACATTTGCTAAAATTGTTTTAAAGGTTAATTTTCATCATTGCATTTATATTTTTAATAACTATATATGATGTATTACACAATATCAGATAGTCTTTAATGATAACATTTATAAAATATAGGCAATATTTATGGAATGTATTTTGATTACCTATTTTATAGATAGAAATATATGACCAGTTTGCTAGATATTTTAATCAGCTTTCTTTTTGCTGGGATACAATAATCAACAAAATAAAGAGGAAGGGCTAAATTTACTTCACAGTTTTAGGGGATTTAGGGTTGGCTGCCCCAGGCGTATCATGGGAGATGTGGTAGAGAAAAGTTTCTTAGTTCAGAGTGATAAGGATTTACAGTAAGAGTTGAACAGTGACAGAGAGGGGAGGCCAAGGACCAATATAGATCTGAAGGCCTTGCATTTATGGCCCCCAGACACATCCACCCAAAAGTTTTCTTTACTAATTCCCTAGCAGCCCAAGCCAGTCAAGTCAACACAGGGAACATAGTGTTAAGAAGTGCTGTGAGGCAAGATTCGATGTGGCTCCATAAGATGCACTCACATGTCTAGTCTTTTGTTTGGCTGGGACTGCAGAGAGGACTGTGGCCTGGTCTCTGCCTTAATATTACTATCATCTAGCCTGCAAGTTATACACGCACCACAACAGAGCTGTATAGAAGGTCAGAAAGAGATCCAAGGTTGATATATGATCAGTTGTCAGAGAGCAGGTGGCCCTCTGAAGCAAGGGATTTAGAAGAATGAAAAAGTGACATTAGAACACAGAAGGCCCTTACTGACAACAGGGGTCAAAAGTAGATGACAAAGAATATTACTAATAGCTGCCTTGTAATGTATTGTGTATGTTTGGGCACTCATGATAGCAAAGGGAATTATTTCATGGCTTGCTGGAGCAGTGGATCATTATGGAGTACACAGAGAAAAGATTACCCCACTTACATATCCATGCCCACACAGTTGAATAGTTCTAATCATGGACAGTAACATAGGCATATTTGCATCCATCGAGGTCATTTTTGGTGCTGATGTGGTAGATAACAAGGAAGACAAAGGCCCACAACACAAAGAGATCTCTTAAGTGACTAAGAAAAACCATCTGCTTGACTTGGGAAAGCTGTAGGTCTCCTCTGAAGTGGGAATCAGGAAGAAACCAAAGAAGCAATGGAAGTGAAAAACCCTGAAGTCAGAATTGGTAGGACTGGTGGTGATTAGGTTTGGAGTATCAGAGAAACAGCTTGAGAATAATGGCAGAGTTTCTGGGATGGATGAGAGCATGAATAATCATGAAACTAGTTCTTACAAAGGTCACAAGATGAGAAGGAGGTAGTGAAAGGAGGGCATAAGATCAGTTCTAGAAAACTAAGCTTGTTATGTGTGGGAAACAGTCTGATGAAATTTCTAGTAGCTAGCTGGAAAAGAGGCTAGATATGTATTCACAGAAAACGTTAGGGCTGCAGTGGATATACATTATTATAATTACAAAATTACTCTGCTCTCATAGCTTCTTATTGTCAGTATTGAATTCCTAGAAAAGCCTTCTTGGAGTTTTAGTATTAATTCTTTTAATATCAATATGTTTACTAGAAATGCAGCTCTAAGAATACTTTCTATTGAATTCTTTTTTAGAGTAAATGTTTTCTCTAACTGGTTGAAGATAAATTGTTTTCACTGCTCTACTGCAACATATTTTGCACAAGTTGTTTCCAAAGCAATCACATATGGAAATTGGAGAGTCAAGACATTCCATTGACAGATGCTGAATAATGCCACAACATACACCTGAGGGCAGTCAGCCTGAGGGCATGACCCATACCTCACATTCTGTTTTGTTGTTTCATCTAATGTTACCAGGGAGGCACATTAGTGATACTGCAATGCAACAACCCAACTAGGAAACACTACCACAAGCTCAAGCATCAGACACACATTCATTTATGATCCAGAGAGTTAGCAAGGCTCGGTTGGATTCTGCGTGCTGTACAAGGTGGAAGGATACAGGAATCAACAGGTATCATCCCAATACTCGCCAAAATACAGCTGCTGTACCCATTTTGGTTGCGTGGTTATTGGGTTGTTTTGTATGACTCTGAATATCCTCCTCCGACCTTGCTAGAAAACCATGGTTCTATTTCCTTTTCCTGGACCACAGCTTTTGTTAATTTAAGGAATATATGCTTTAGACTAGGAAATATTTTATTTTGTAGAAAGTTTCATGGAGTCCAGTTCCAATCAGGCTTTTTCAATGGCTCCCCATTCCTCTATAATGAACTCCAAACTCTTTTGTCTGTCTTATAAGGTCAATCACAATGCATCCCGTCTGTCTGCCCTGTCTGTCTGCCTTCTTCATCTCCACCTTCTCTCACACACCTTTCTCTCCAGCCATCTGGGCCTCTTGTCTTGGTAACAAAGATCTCTCTTCTTTCTCACTCTGGACTGTTTTGTGGCTTTCTTGTTGGTTGCTCTTCCTCTCTTCTTGTCCTCCATACCCCTTGTCCTCTGTTTCCTTGGAGACACCTCTACTTCTGAGAATTACTCTTTATCCCAAGTCTCCATTGTGAACATTTGTGAGTCTGG
The DNA here is from genome assembly GCA_004026965.1 of Petromus typicus. Taxonomy (NCBI): domain Eukaryota; kingdom Metazoa; phylum Chordata; class Mammalia; order Rodentia; family Petromuridae; genus Petromus; species Petromus typicus. Next base: position 37,466 of record PVIR01007207.1, read on the forward strand.
GAGAGTGTAAGAGGCATTGAGGGTTGTCTTCGATTCATCTACCTCTATTACTTGTTTAGAGGGTGACCTTGAGACCTACCCTTAATATCTCTGGATATTGGTGTCTTATTAGTAGATCGAGAACTTTTCAAGGAGCTAAATCAGAATGCTTTGCTTCTATCTTGTGAGGGATTTAGAAGCCTTGAGTTTGTTTGCAAGGGGGTGTAATGAAGTGGTGAGCACTACCAAATAGTAGGAGGCATTTGGATGTTCTGCACTTGGTTCTGTTCCCACAACAACTGTCAGTGGTAGGTTTTCCAAATGTTTCAAACAAGGCTCCTTGATTCTACATCACATTCTTCTAGAGGTAAAGGAGACTAGGAGAGTCAATGAATTCAAAGGTTGATCCCCATCCTGGGCCACTGCTTTTGGCTTCATCAAGTGAAAGAGGAGTTTGGGATCCAAAGAACCCACTCAACCTGGGAAGCTGACAGCTCCTCAGTGATTACATCTGTTTAAATAACGTGTATAATTTGAAAGAAGAGAGCAAAGTAACCACAGACAAAACTGTAAAATTTATTTTAAGAAGAATCTGTAGCAAAAGTAACTGAGACTTTTAAGGAATTAAAAGGATAACCTCAGAGGGCACGTTCATGTTCAGTGTCTTCATTTTCTGTGATGACATAAAAGCAGCTGTCAAACACCCGTTTATTATCTCACAGTTTCCATGGCATAGCTGGGTGGTCTGCTCAATCTCATCAGGCTGCAGTTGGAGGTGTTCTCAGTACAATCTCACCAGAGGTGGTTTCTCTTCCCAGCTCATGTAGTTATTGGAAGGTTTCACTTTTTGGCAGCTGCAAAACTCACAGCTGCCTGCTTTTCAGTGCCAGTAAGATGGGCGGGGTCTCTGCTGGATGTGACTCAGATCAAGAGAGACACAGTTCCTTTCTAAAGGGATCTGTGTATTAACTCAGGCTTACCCAGACTGATCCTTTTGATTAACTCAAAGGCAACTAATTGTGACCTAAATTACATCTGAGAAGTCCTTTTTATTTGGTCACAGAGGATGATCCTATCCTATCTGTGATATCCCATCACTTTTGCTACATTTTATTTACTTAGGGTCAGGTCACAGACCTACACATTATTCATGGAATGAGTGGCCTGCTGGAGATCACCATGGGACACATCTGCCACATCTGGAGATGGAAGATCTGACTCCATTCCATGAAACTCTGGCCAGGCCTGTGGGATGTAGCAGGCACAGAGTCAGCCCTGGGGGAGTGATAGGACTGAATGATTTTCTCTGCCTTTTTGGAAGTAGCTCACAAGTGCAAGACAGAGGGGAGAGTTGTGTGACCAGTAAAGAGAAAAGAGAAATCACCCAGACTTATCTTGAGGTTTCCAGTGTCTCCTGAAAATACTATGAAAGACAATGATCTTCCACCTGAAAAAGGAGAATGAGAGCTAGATAGAGGAACATTCTAGCAGCTCTTAGCTGCCTTGAAGATATTTACCTGATTAGGAGATATTTATAACTAAGAACTTGGAAGCACTGTCTGGTCTTTGAGCAGATGGGCTGGAAAGTTGAATTAAGGAAATATTCTGGGGAAAATATGTGCAGTACACAATTAGGAAAAACCCTATGTGCAGAGATCACACATGAGCTGCACAGTTATCCAGGGTGGCTGAGGAGAACTGCAGGGGCTCAGATCTCTCTTTCACCCCCTTTTCAGACCTGGCTACTTGGCACTGGCCTGTGTCCCTCATGGAGTAAGGGGTTACAGACGGTCCACAGGAAGAATCCGAGAGAATACTGTTTATTTCTCTTTTTGCTGTTGAAAGCATATAGCATAATTGGAAATGAGATTTGCTTCCAGAAAACCTGAATCATTTCATTGATGCTTGAAATATGACATAACAAACTTTGCTCCTTCTTCCTAGATTTGATACCAGGAAATTAAGTCTGAGGGAGGGCTCTAGAGAGCAAGACTTAAAAGCTGAGGCACTGATGTTTGTGATGTCTGTTTCCAGTTTGGAAACAGATTTCATGCCCCGCTGTCTTCCTGAGTGACAGTCACTTTCAGGCCCTGAACTGCAAGGTTAGCAGTTCCCCCAAAAAATAACCTACCAGAGCACGCGATATAATTCCTCAAAGGCCAAGGACCTAAAATATCTGCCGCGTGCTCCTCCGGATCTAATCCCCAGCAATCAGGAGTCATTCTTCTTGCTGGTGACGAGTGTTGTCTTTGTCCCCACGCTGCGGGCAATCCAAGCTCCCACAGCTGCAGCAGCATCCACCTGACTTCCTGGCTGGCGCCTGCTGTGCACCCACTGCTTCCAAGGATTTGCATTGACTGTGGGATGAGCAGGGATACATTCTGTGCGTGTCCTTGTCCGAACTGATTTTTCTCCCCTCATTGCCTCTCCAAGTCAGCTTCCTTGGGTCTTGATGTAGGTTGTGGTTCACAGCAAGGAATGTGGCCCGGCTGCAGCCAGAGACTGTGCAGCTTACAGGGCCGCCAGGAGAGCTGTTCAGCAACTTCTGGGGACTCCGAGTATCGGGGATCCATTCCAAGTCATGCATCCCCTTCAAGCCACCACTACTTTGTTCAGAGTGATACTTTTTAGATTTCTCTTTCCCTGTGTTGCCTCATTCCTTATGGTAGTGAGGGGAAAATCCTTTGCAATCTGAATTCCTTGTCTCAGCACACTACATTCTGCCTGTGTTTTGGGCCCTGCACATGTCTCATGATCATTTTCTAGCACCTTCTGGGTCAGAGCTACAGCAGTTCAGAAGCACTTGTAGACTTCCAAAGACACTCTGTTCTGGGAGGTCTTGATAGACATTCTGGTTTTTCTAGGCAGGAACGTCTACTCTGGCCACACTGGTGGGGCTCACAGACCACGTCCACCCTGACCCCGGGGATGGCACCTTCTCTTCCCTTCCAGCCCTCCAAACTGAAAGCCATTACTGCTTTTGCTTTCTGCTCTAGTGCTTATCACATTGGACTAGAATGATCCACTTTCTAGTTTGTCTTTAGCACAATGAAAAATAGAACCATATTTCATTTTTATGCCCCATTTCTTAGCAGAGTTGCTTTTATATAGCAATAAACATTCCTTAAATAAAGGATGAATGATGTTTACACGTACAAAAGCTACAGTGGAGAGGGCAGAGGAGTCAGCAAGTTCCTCATTTTAGACCAGATGTTTCTCTTTATAGTATTCAAAACTGTCTCTATAGCAATCTGTGTACACAGAGATATGAAAGACCAAGCTTCTCTGCTGTAGTGTTTTACAATGATGTCTGTAGACCGATAACTATTATTCTTTAAAAAACAAACCTAAACAGGACTTAGCATATTTTACCAGTGTTAACCCCAAGATCATATTGATTTTATTCCTAAGATATTAAATGGAATTTAATTACTTGAACAGGAACATTCTGATTTCTTCAGAACAGTTGCCTCAGTGGGTTCCACTGTGAGAGCCCCTGAGGATGAGTCTATAAGAATCACAGCAGGCAATGTGGGGCCCGGTAAGAGTTGGCAAAAAGGAACAGAGTTCTCTGAAGATTGTGACACTTTCATCATGGAGAAGCTTGAACAAGTCCTTGTCCTGTTTTCTGGCGGTTTGTGACAGATGCCAGACGTTTCAGCTTCTACTTAATCAATTCCAGTGAGAAGTACTTAGGATTATCTAACAAATAGTTCTGATTATAAATATGTCCTCTGTCTGCCCATAGCTTCTCTTCATTTCCTGTAACTTTGAATCTCTGGCACTAGAGAGCTTTTGTATGTTCAGGGATGATTTGTCATTTTCTTTAAATCTTCCTTCTAAGCAAAAATACTCTCTAAGTTGTGTGAATGGTCACTAAGAGACTCACTGATTTGTCAAAATCCCTTTTTGAAGGCAGTAATAGAGCACTGTCTTGCTTAGGAGTCAGTCTATATTTCTCACAATAAAACATAGGTTTTAGTATTTGTTGTCTAAGTCTCTATTATTTACTGAAAGTCCCAATATAAAATTTTATTTACATTTTGGTTACATTTTGTGTTTCTGTGCTTCATGGAAAGATATTCAGAATTACTCTATGAAATGGTGCCAGCTGAGGACTTGTCAGACCTTCATTTGTGCACAAAAGTTTTAAGGATGTAACTTATCTCTTGTTAGTTTCTTCTTAGCTATTGGAAACTTGATTCTGTTCACTGTCACATTCACTGCACATGAAACTTTCATTGGTACCTGGACTTGACTCAGAGATACCACCATCCAGGTCCATTACCAGAGCATTTTCAAGAAGTCTTTTTGCTTAACACTGAATAGATGAGCCAAATGATATCCCTTCAGTGGACGTGTTAAAGGCCCCAGGAGAAATAGTTACATACGCAAATAACCACAAGTCAGTTTGTGTCATCTTGTATCTCAATAGAGCCGGAACAAGGTCTGTGGAAGCTTAAAAGGAGTCTGATGCCCTTTTGGGATGGGAGGAGGGTGGGGTTTGAAATTAAAGGTCATGGCTATCATGCAGAATTTCCTCAACAAAGGACCACTAAGAAAATGATATTACAAGTCAAGGGAATATTGTGGGTCAATGACAGGGATTATTTTAGGGGTAAAGAGGTACCAGTAGGGAGCCTGGATAGAACCAAGAGAAAATAAAAGAGGTGTGTAACTGACACGGTCACGAGAGCATGCTGAGAAGTTTGAGTTGTGGTGAAGGACGAGGAACCACTGAAATATTCACAGCAGCTGATGAATGAAGTTTTCCAAAGAACTAGGTCCATAGGATGTGCTGGGGAAGGGAGGAAAGGAAGAAAGGCAGGTCTGTCGTTATGCAGTTGTACCATCGTGATGCAGGACTACGTGCAAAGCTGGATGACGATTCTGATATGTGTGGTGAATTTCCCTGTGTATATCATATGCCATCAAAGCTGACGTGAAGCTGGACTGCATGGCTAGAAAGCAGAGTGAAGAGTTCCATCGTGATGCAGGACTACGTGCAAAGCTGGATGACGATTCTGATATGTGTGGTGAATTTCCCTGTGTATATCATATGCCATCAAAGCTGACGTGAAGCTGGACTGCATGGCTAGAAAGCAGAGTGAAGAGTTCCGACCATGGAGGACTGTGCGACGCGCATGCTCATCCACACGGCTGCATGTCTGCGTCACGAGCAGAGGGAATCCTAACGACATTTGGTGCTTTCATCAAGAGGACTTCGTCACACGGTTTATTGAAATTACTATAATAATATGCCTAATAATAATACTAAATAATATAATATGCCCAGTAATAATCTTAAAACCAAGTAAATGGTCAAAAGAAAGCCAAACACTTAACCAAACTAAATATAATCTTAGGGGATGTTTCTACATATTGATGTTCTAACCCTGATTTTATACACCCTGTTTGATTTTACAGTGTAGATTGTTTATCTATCTGGACATTGATATCAACCTGTCCATTTATAGACTTTCTGTCTTTTCAATTAGTATCAACAGAAAGAAATATATAGACAGGTACACATGCCACATAAGAATGAGAATCTATAAAAATTAATATATAAATACTGTAAATTGGTCAAAGACATTTGTCTTTCAACTTATTGGGAGACTGTTAGAATTAATTAGTGCAACACAGAGATTTGAGTCCCTTACGGATAAGCCCACCTCTGCTCCTTTTCAATCATATACTTAGGAATTTCTACTTTGTCTTCACTATTCCTTATAAAACCTCCAACCAAAATACTGATGTAATTACCTTGGTAACTTGGTGCGGGCTTATTATGAATCTATTGGTTTCCCTATGTATATTATTAGAACTTTTCTAAAAAGACACAATAACATCCCAGTCAGTTATGGTTGGTGTTTAATAAATGGTCACTACATGAAGATGGGAATGAACGAAAGGACAAACAGATGGAAGAACAGAGGACGCAACTGAGCAGTGCGGAAGGAGCGGAATCACTTGTGTGCTTCTGTGTATTCTAGAACCATCCCTTCTTCCTTGTATAACAATGCTATACACTTTCACCTGTCAGTCACATTTTTAGACACTCTGCAGTAAATGGGATTTTCTTAGAGGCTGTAAAACAGTTGAAATCTGCAGCTTCATAAAGCATTCAACTTCCACTATAAAAACTAATGACTAAGCAGATCAACATGGAGATGATTTGGTAGAGAAGAAAGCTCGCAGACGTACACATCATAATTGCAAGGCTACTGTACAGAGTAAGCAATTCTGACAAGCCAGATGGTTTCAAAGAAACAAGTGTGCCTTCCTGACAGTCTTGATCAGCGAAATTGTGCTTACAACTCCCTTTCAATGCAGACTTGATTGGGATATTCTGAATATATCATGTCGTAAAATCACATGGCCCTATAGCATTCTATTTTTTTCAGAAAAGCACGATGCTTGCTGATTAATCCTATCATATTTCCCTCTTTACAGCCTATATATTTATCTCCATTTCACAGATGGAGAAACTAAGGCAAAGGCTACATAAACAAGATGCCACACTGGCACCATACCATGATTATCTCTGATTGAAGAAGTTTATAGTACACCTCATTCTGGTGGTACAGACTCTAGGAATCGAGAGTGTGGCCAGGGTTTGTAAACAAAGACAGTGCCCTTCACTACTAAAGATCACACACACCGCCCAAGGCAGGCATCTAAACAGAGCTTGCTTCACTGCCCACGATCTATGTCACCCTCACCCTCACTGACAGAGGCATTCCTGTTCTCAGATAAAGCAACAAAGGCCTCAGCAGAGAGGAAGTAACAACAGGAAAATGGTGAAGAGCCGATCCAAGGCCACCTGGCTGGTGGAGAGAATGGGAATCCAGTACTATCTACTGCATAAGATTTAGAAATTGATTAAATTCTTGGCAGAAAGGACAGATGTGAACATTTTTCATTACGTGTAGTAGAAACTTAGTGATGGTTAAATTATGTTTGATGGTCTTAAGTGGTGTTTATTTGTGATTAATAATTAAAACAAATATACATTAAGAACCAGTCAATTAGGGGGTGTCTTCTAGGTCTTCCAGGAGGGTGGAGGGAGACATTGAATATCTGAGAGTCATCAGCGTGGTCTACAAAGCTGAAGCCCTGAGGATATCAGTGAGGGAGTTGGAGGACTAAGAAGAGGCTCAGGGTTTACAGAACCAGAGAAGGGGGCCTAGGAGGCACAGCTGCAGGGAGAGGTGATGGTATGTAGGTGGGAGGTTCAGTGAAGGGAATCAAGGAGGAGAATTGAGTCAACCACCCAACAGCCAACACTGGTGAGCAGCAGAGTCAGATATGGACTGGAGTTCAGTCTGGAGATGCAGAGGCTGCTGCTGACTGTACAACATCACTGGGGGCGATGCCTGCAGGAGTGGACTGCACAGGCTTGCAGAGCAAATAGAAGCTGAGATACTGAAGAAACTCATACAGATCTGTGAGTTTTAAATAGCACCAAAGGATGGAAGCTAATGATAGGGAAGAGGAATTTTTGTTTCTTTAAGACAGGAGATTTTATAGAGTGTCATATGATAGGATTGTGGTACAGATGGAAAATTGCTATTTGTAGGTAGAAAGGTTAGCTTCCAAAGTGATGTTCTTCAGTGAGGAGATGGATAGAGTGGGCATGAGCCTTGAGCCTGGCCTGTCCACTTACTGCACAAGGAGGAAAGGCGGGGGCCAAGGCTCATTTGGTTGGTAAATCTTATAATAGACCAGGAGGGACAGACATTTCTCTGTTTCCATTTTCCTTTGAGCTAAGAAATATATCAGCTGTATCTGAAGGGCAGGGGATTAGTAATTTGAAGATAGATGAGGACTGACAACTAGAGTCCAGATAGGATGGTCAGGGGTACTTAGGTCCACCTGGTCAATAGGTAACTGCAATACAGAGGGTGGGTGTAGAATATAGTGACATGAATTTCTTCTTATGGAACAAAGAGGGAAAACTGTCTGGATGTAGCTATGAGACCCTAAAATTCTACCATCATATACAATAGGGCAGGAAAAATAGTTTGAACAAACTGTGAGGGGAGTGATATTATCAGAGGTCAGGACAGTTTGCATTAAGGCATGAAGTTTAGGAGAATATCTGGGGGAGAGAAGGAGGAAGATATAGGGGTTGGGGTGATAACAGAGTGCAAGTTCCAGAATTAGTAGGGAAATTTATGGAATGCATTGGAGCAAGTGCCCAGAAGTGGGCAGGGCCTCCGGAGCAGCTGAAGGTGGCAGAGATGAAAGGATGCTGTGCGATGTGCTGGGCTCAGATGGAGGTACTTTGGAGTATGGTGGGTTTACCTCCAGAGGATTTCTGAGTTGAGGAAGAGAGTGGGACCTCCGAAGTAATAATTCTTCCTGACCTTCTCCTACCCTCTCCCCCGCAGCCCCTTTACTTCCCCATAGAAAATCCCAGAACCCCAGAGGTTGCTCTGTGATCTCAAAGGTTTCTCTGTCACAACATCCTCAGGAGATAGATGCTGTGCCATAACTGTGGAGAAGGAATGCGGCACAAGTCCAAGGAGAGTCAGGTGACCCCACGAAGTCCCCTCTGCTTTATTGGCATTTGGTTATTCCCCAACTTTGTCCAATCACATTTCTCTCAACAGTTTTCTATTCTTTCTTCAGATTGAGTGTAAAAGCAACTTTCAGTGGGTCTTTGGTTTTTGATTTCCATAGACTCTCATGCCACATAGATCTGTGATTAAATACGTGATATCTTTTCTTTTGCTAACTGGCCCTTTCTTATGGAGTATCAGCCTCACACTATGAAAGCAGTGAGGAAGACACTATTTTTCTGTCCTCTGTATGTGCCCTGTCAGACTCTTGTAGGATGCTGTGCATTCTGTCTGTTGTCCCTTTCTGGGATTGGAATCCCTATTTGGGTTTTTTATTTGAGCTTTAATGTGATCTCTCTTTTTGTCTCTCTCCTCTTCTCTGGCTCACCCACTGACTTTAGTAATCCAAGGAGCTCACATGAGTAAATTGGGCTGGTGATCTCACTAGTGCTGTGTGGCGCACTGCAACCCCCACCTCACCATATGTGTCTACCCTGAGAGAGGTACACTGATAAAGGTAACATTTACAGAATGATGTTCAGAATCATTACAACTTAATACCACATAAAATATCAAAAAGCAATATGAGATGAATAAAACGAGTCATATAAAACCCAAATGATAGTGATCTGTTTTAGTGTCATATTGTGTTAATATTGTAGGCATGATTCTTTTCCTATTTCCTATTTTTATGCAAAGTGTATGCAGACATTAATAACTAGCAAATCATTTCTCAGGGATTTGTTTGCACGTAATTATATAGCCATTAGTTTTTTCTGTCCTTTCAATTATGAGCTCATATCTTGTGCTACGTAAAGGTAACACAGAGAAAAATTAAGCAGAAGAAAAAAGACTGGATTAATGACAGCATAAATGGGAATAAAAGTTGAGTGTGCTTAACAGCATGGATACATCAAATTTGTTTATTCATCTATCTGCAAAGGCACATTATATTGTTTTCACTTGGGGTCAACTAGGAAACAAAATTATGAATAACTTTTTCAAATTATTGTGTAGATAAATGCCTTTATTTCTCTGGAATGACTACTTACAAGTGAAATGTCTAGGTGATACTGTGGGAATAGGTCTAAGTTTTAAATGAGTTGCTCACTTAAGTGGCTGTACCACTTCCAAATCTCAAGCATTAGTGTCTAAACACTCAGTGTGTGTCAATCTTCTGTTCCCCTTTGAACCAAGCCAGAATTTCTTTACTCTTTTTACTATGGCATTATGCTGGGTGTATAAGGTCTTATTATGGCTTTAATTTGCATTTTCTGACCGATTACTGATGTTTAGTATATTGTCATTTGATTTTTGTCAAATTTTCCTGAGAAGTGTCAATTCATATCTTTGATCATTATATTTCTTTATCATGACTGAGAAGTGTATTTTATATGCTGGAAATATAGCTCATTGTTTGATGTGTTTTGAAAATCTCCTCTCTCAGTCCATGTCTCATTCTGTCATTTTCTTAATATGCTTTAAAATATTTTTTTTTAACTTTTGGTAAATTATGTTACTGATTTTTTTCCTTTAGAGTTTATAGTATTTATGTCTACCTGAAAAATATTTGCCAAATCTAAGATCATTAAGATTTTGTCTTAGTTTTTCTCCTAGATGTTTTATAGTTTTTTTCTTACATGAGTCTATAATTGATCTTGAGTTAATTTTTGTATATAGCATGAGTCATTTTTCTTTTTCATGATAACCCAAATGTTCTTACATCATTTGTTGGAAAGGTGACATTTTCTGTTTAATTTTATTGCCATCTTTGTAAAAATCAGAAGGTCATGTCTGCATCAGTCTGTCTCCGACCCCCTTCTCTGTTCCATTGATTTGTCGACCTCTATGCCAATACCATATAATTCACTAAACACAGTAGCTCCATGCTGAGTCTCATAATAACGTGCCATCACTCCTACAACTTCACAAGGTTTTAGCTTTTGACTGAGCGGCTTCATTGCTGTGGGCTCCTGATGAGGCTGCACATTATGATGGAGGCAGGTCAACTGTTTGCATTATGAGCTGGGGAGCAAAGGAGGGAAGTTGGGTGTGTCTTGCTCTACCCCTTCCCCCCGGAGGGATGCCCTAATGACTTGAGGACCCTCTACAGGTTTTCTTACCTCTCCACAGTGCCTGTTCCCTGGGGACCAGGCCTTACTGTTCAGGTCTTTGAGGGACATTTATCTAAACTGTAGCGTCCACCTCATTTATTTCTCTCTCAGGGATCACTGCCGTGAACTACCTGATACTCAGCTCTTTAAAGTCATTATTTTATTTATTTTATCTTTCTGCTATTGTTTCAACTCAAAGAGGAAAAGTTCATCTGTCTTGGTCAGAAGCCCAACTCCTCTTTGCTCATTCTTCAACTTCAGCCCCCTCTGCAAACAATTCTTTGAGAATAGCTGTGGTGGGGACAGCGATGTCTATGCTTACATTCTCAGCATCCACGAGAATCTTCTTCTGTTTAGAAAAGAAGTTTTATAAGGGTTAAGACTCCTAAAAGAGGAAGATCATGCTCCATAATTCAGGTGGGCTCAATCCTTAACACAGAAGGATGTCTGCTCACTGCACAGACAGGGAGACAGCAGAGTGAAAGGACTTGATCTGCCATTAAAGGCTCTTGTCTGGGAGAAGGAAGGAGGCCAGAAGCCAGAGAATGCAAGTGACTCTAGAATCTAGAAAGAACAAGGAGATAGCTCTCCCCTTGAAATTCAGAAAGGGACACAGGTCAGTGAGACCTGTGTCAGACTTCCATCTAGAAGAACTGTATGATAATGAATTTGTGTTGATGTAAACCTCTAGGATTGTGATAATTTGTTACAAGGGCAGGAATAGAAAACTCACACAGCTTCAGACAATTTTAAAGTTCAAAGTAGACAAACGTGGAATCTAGGCAGTAAACAGGCTCTGTTTTCCCATGTGACCAATCTTCCTTGTGTTGTCACTCCTTCAGTACTCATTAGTTCCAGCCTGACATTTTGTAGATGGTGCCCTGTGGCATTAGTTTGTCAAGCATTTGTCATTTATTTGCCTGTCCTCCTAGCCCAATGGTGACAAGCATGGTGTACGAAATACATTCTGTCTCTTCCACCTTATCATCACAATAATGCTTTAGATTTGGTAGGATCATCTGTGTCACAGAGACTGAGAGTGACTTAAGAAGAGTGTTCAGGGGACTCTGTACTGGTGTTTTTAGGGTGTCGCTTTGTGCTGCTCTGCTCATTGCTTCTCAACAGCCTGTGGGAAGCAGAGGCAGAGAAAGCGATCCACATCCTTTTATTGTTGAAATGTTTGTTTTACCTTTTGAAAATGAAGAATTAGTGGAAAAGAAGCTTTAATGGAGACAAGAAATTTTAATACAAAGTAGTGCATTGAACAATGATATACGTAGTAATACTTTGAAGGTTGAGATAAATTCTGTGAACAGGAGAAATGCCAGACTCGGGTCAAGAATGTGTTGAGTTTTGTTAACTACATACAGCTTCGTAGCTACTTCTTCAGTCAAGACATAGAACAGCCTGCATTTCCTCCCTGCACTGCCTTGGACTCTGCTTCTGATAGCTACTCTCCTATTCTTTATCTTTGTATATTCCCTTTTATTTAGATTCCACATCATCATGTCGTTGTCCACCCACTGATGGACACAGGGGGCTTCATCTCTTAGCTGTTGTGAGCACTGCTGGGGAGACACAGGAGTTTCATAGCTTCCGGCTGCTTCGTTGTCTTTAGTTATGTGACAGGTGAGGAATTGCTGCATCACTTCTGATTTGATTTATGATTTCATTAGGAGGCTCTATGATATGTTTAGTAAGGGCTACACTAACTTACATTCCCTCCAGCAAGACCCAAGTGTTCCTCTTCTCCACACCTCCAGCATTTATTCTTTTAATATTTGGTTTTTAAAATCGATTTCATTGGTACACGTTATACACATATAATGATGACATTCAACATTGAGGCTTTGTACTGGTACGTGATCCATGTTGATTCTCATTTTTTCCCATTCCTCTGCCCTTCCTACAACCCCTGTCCCCGGTATACATAAGCTTGGTTTCCTTCTATTTTTAACATCACATTTTTTCCTTTTCCTTCTTTACTTACTCAGAGTCCCTCCTTTTGAACATTTTCTTCCTATTTCACATTGGAAGAAATCATGTGATTTCTTCCAATCATACATTGTAGAATTCATTTACACCTGCAGTTTCTCATGCCAGAGAAATGATACAGTAGTTACACATCTGTGTCCTATTTATTTCACTTATATGTACATCCTTAAGGAACATCCACTTGAGTATAAATAACTCAACTTTATCACTCTTTACAGCAGAGTAATATTCTATTTTATAAAATAGTACATCTTTAATATTTACTAATACCCCCACTAATGCAGCAGATAGTATCTCATGGTGGTTTTTATTTGCATTTATCTTGTGACATTGAGCACCATTTATTTTTCTGCTGAGGATTTTCATGTCTTCTCTGGAGAAATATCCACTCAAATCTTTTGTTCATTATCCATTTGGATTCCTTGTTATTTTGCTACTGAGCTCTTTATAAGTTTTGATTATTAAACATTTATCAAATAAATGGCTTGCAATATATTTTCTTAATTTGTGGGATGCCATTTTGTTTTGTTGATTTTACTGTGTCCTACAAAGAGGAATTTTACTTTGTTGTAGTCTCACTTATTTATTTTTGGCCTGGAGTTTTACTATAATGACCTATAATGTCACTGCCAAAAATAATATCCAGAGCTTTCATTCTATGTTGTCTTCTAAAAGTGTTCTTCACTGGTTTTACTTCTAGTAACCTTGTAGTCCCTGGCCTTAAATTGCTGTCTTATTATTTGGGATGAATTTTTATGTGGGATTTAAATCAGTTTACTGGGCTGGGGATTTAGCTCAGTGGTTCCGGAGCTTGCCTTGCAAGCACAAGGGCCCAGGTTTGATCCCCAGTAACCACATGCAACAATGCTGGATGTGGTAACTCACATCTACCAGCAATCAGAACTACAGTGCTGGGTGTGGTGGCTCAGCCTGTAATCCCAGCACTTGGGAGGCAGAGGCAGGAGGATCCCTGTGAGTTAGAGGCTCACCTGGGCTACATGGTGAGAGCCAGCCCGAACTGCAAAGTGAGACCCTGTCTCAAAAAATGAAAACAAAACAAAACAAAAAAAGAGATAAGCTTGCCATTTTAACTAAGAAAATATATGTAATATGCTGAAATTTTAAAAAGTAAGCATACATTGTGTGCTTGCCATTTATACAAAATGTGAGCATATTTTGACGGAGAACAGAAACCGTTATATAAAAATAAAACAGTTTTGTCATATTAGAAGGATTAATAATGATTGATTGCTATTCTCTGTAAAGTCCTTCAACATATTTTGCATTTACCAAGTTGAGCAACATAAATCAAGTCTTTAATCACATATAATCCAGACACAGAGGCTCTGTGCCCGACCAGGACCTGAGCTGCACTCCCCTTGTCAGAATGTCTAGACCTGTGTCTGCAGGGCCCCAACCTGAGCCTCTCTGATCCTCATGGAAAGTCTCCCGGAGACTTCGAGCACATAGAAAAAGATTTTGTCTAAGCGCTAGTGTTCAAGTATAAAAGATATTTCATTTCAGTTAACAACATGAGTGACCTTATGGCCAGGCTCAGTTTCTTTTTTCTCGTTTCATTCCTTTGCATCATTCTGTTCCGTCAAACACGTTTCCATAGTCACTGCCTCCAAGTTGCTTTCCACTCCTTGCTCCATGGTGTAAAACATTCCTAGATGCTAAGGTCTGAATGCCAGTGTCCCTCCCCCCACTTCTCCCCACTGTAATGCACTAAGAAGTAGGAGCTATTGGAACTGATTTGGCCGTAGGATGGAGCCCCTTGGATATAGGATTAGTGCCTTTATGAAGGAAGTCCAGGGAGCTCCCCTACACTTTCAACTTGTGAGAACACGGAGAGAATGCATTGTCCCCAGATCTGCTGGAGCCTTGATCCTGAATTGCAAGAAATGAACTTCTGCTGCTCCCGCTACCCAGTGCACATGGTCTTGTCATGGCTTCTAGAATGGGCTATGCCGCTGCATTCCATCTTCTGTTTCTGTTCTTGGTTGGAATTTTCATGTGATCGCAGCATATTTCTCCTCTCTCCTAGTTTTTCCCATTGTTCTTCAGTTCAAGCATTAAGATCTCAGATTTCCACTTTCTTCCCATCTGCTTGTTCTTTCAAAGGTTTACTCCATTTACCAACTTCAAGTCACAAATTTATGGGATCAAGTTATGGATGGAGAGCTTGTGCCTCTTATGTCCAGGTTCCCTACAGGTTTTTGCACTGTGTGTCCTACACTCTGCCATTCCACACGCAGGGGTCATTCCTTGTGTCACACAGGCGTCTTATCAGAGCACAGTCCTCCTTGGCATGGCCTTCCTTGCCAAGGCACTGACTTTCCAGGACAGCATTGTGGCCCCTGTCTCTCCCTGGGCATGCCAGCTCCCCCTTTGGTGACCACTCGTGGCTGACCAGGTGTGCTCCAGGACCTGCTAGCTCCCTTACCTCCTCGGACCTCGTATGAAACCACATAGTGCAGGTTATGCCTCCTGCATCTGGGGCTCCTGACTCATAGCCAGCGAGTGAAGAAAGTGAGTTTCCTTGAAGTGACTTTGGACTAAAGAGAAACAGGTCTCTAGAAGGAGCCAAGCAGACTGCTGTACCTTATTCCTCTCCCTCACAGCCTTCTCTAAAGCAAGCTTCCCTCTCAGACTAAGTGAAAGCTCTAAATGGAGTGAATTGAGTTAATGTGCCTGGCAGCCCCCTGCTGTGTCTCTCCTGGGTTCCTCTGGAATCCACCCCCTCTCCATCTCTCCCAGAATCTCCCCCTTCTCCAATAATGCATCACATCTTTAGTGATCACCTCAAGCTCTGTTTTCCAAAGAAACAAGTTAAAAGAGCACTTCAAATTCCACATTTTAGAAAGAGAGTTTTTTTTCATCATTCAAGTTAGGTTCTGTGTCTGTCAAAAACAACACCTTTATGCTATCACTCAAAATGAGAATCCTGTGCTCTTTACCATTGCTCATTTTCCCTTCTACTGATGAAATTCAGATTCCCAAAGTCCACCCTGGCTTTTTCTTCAGACTAAAACATCTTCGCACTGCATATCACAGATGCTTCTCCAGGCCAGGGCCCGTGCCCCTCGTGTCTCATTACTGTACTGGCATCTTGCTCACCTCATTCCCAGGATGTCGCGGAATCCGGCTGGAGCACTCTGCTGGTGTCAGTATCACTTTCACTGTTTTCTTGAGGAATATACACAGCCCAGGCACAATCACACATGCACAGTCTCCTAATGATGTTTCACGGCCTATTAAAAAACTTGAAATTCTCCTTGGATTTGAAATACTTTCAGTCAACCTGCATTTCAGTTCCTCTCTTTCGGGTGCAGTCACAAGCCTGGTTGTTCTTAAACTCTTCACTTTTGCTTACTGTTTCTGTAGGAAGGGCACCTTTCCTTCCTCTATATACATCTTTCCTGTCTTTCAAGCCCCAATTTGCAATCTTTTTCGTAAGGTTCATCATAAGATGAACCTGCTATTGAAATCACTGCTACTGAAATCCGTTAGCATTAATTACCTATAACATTTAATTATCTAGCTACACATTGTTTAATGTTGATCAGAAACTGGTTTTGTACTTCTGTCTTCTAAACAAGATCAATTTTTTTTGACCATAGAGAGCATTCAGTCTTTGTTGTGGTATCCTTAATTATAAAGGGCATAGAATAGATACTGAAAATACTTCTTACTTAGTGTCTCTCTGTGTATGAGCAGTGAAAGCACCATAACTGGAAGTTGGGTTTGGTGAAGCCCTAGTAACACGGTCTGAAGTCAGTGATAGACAGCACACTTTAACCTGGTGACTGGCAGACGTCCTTTTGCGTAGGTAATGCTATACTGTGAGGGTGAAAAGTGCAGGCTAGCATGCAAGTTCTTCTACCATTGTGGGGGCAGACACACCCCTCATCAGTCTAGGGGATCCTGGAGGGTAACAACGACATTTGAATAGGCAGTAGTAAAATAAGGAAATGAGGGGTCCTCTAACCGTACATGTCCAGTGCCATTTGAGATCTGCCTGCACCAAACTTACCCTCTTTGATGGACTCAGAACACTAAATAAAAGGCCTGGGGTAGATGGTGAATGAGCTGATGTGGCTGTGGGGGAAATTAAGGCATTCTTAAAGTGTTGAGTAGAAATTCACGCTAAAGGGTTGGATTAGATTCTATGGAGAGTAGTGTATGCCAGCTCATATTAGTCTACTGGCGCTGCCACAACAAAATCTCAGAACATGGGTAGCTTGAACAACAGAAATTTATTTTTGCACAGTTCTGGAAATGAGAAGTCTCAGACAAAGGTCCTCACGGATCTGTTTTCTGGTAAAGCCTTTCCCTTATCAAATGCCACTTTCTCGATAGGCATTCCTGGGACATTTATTGGTATATGCAATTTCCAAATTCGCACCTAATAATTTCCCTTAAACTTTTTTCCAGATTCCACATAAGAAAGCAAACATAATACTTGTGCTTGTGAGTCTAGCTTACTTCACTTCACATGATGATCTCCAGTTCCACTTATTTTCCTGCAAATGGTAAGATCTTTTCTGTGGTGCAATTCTACTCCATTGTGTATATAAACCATTCATTTTCTTTATTTATTCACCCCCTCATGAATATTTAGGCTGATTGCATAACTTGCCTATTGCACATAGTACCTCAGTTTAACATGGATGTGCAGAGACATCTCTATTGTATGTTAACTTCAGGTACATAACCAGGTGGAATAACTTGATCATACAGAGAGAGCATCTAGACTTTTGAGAAACTCTCACACTGATTTCCATAATGGTCATGCTACTTTACATTTCCACCAGCCATGAAGAAGGGTTCCTTTTCTGTGTACATCTTTGCCAGAATTTGTTGGTTTTTTATTTTCTTGGTAATGGCTATTCTAACCATAATGAGATGGAATTGCAATACATTTTTTATTTGTGTCTCCTAACTAAAAATGCTGAGCTTTTTTCATATAATTGTTGGCTATTTTTACTTCTTTTTCAAGATGGGGCTTTTCAGTTTCTTTGTTCATTATTTGTCCCTTTAGTATTAAATTTGTAAATGAATTACATATTATAGATATTAATCCATTATTATATGAATTAAAGAAAATATTTCTTCATATTTTGTAGGCTGTCTCATATTATTGATGTTTCTTTTGTTAAAAGGAAAACCTTTTTAATTTTATATAATACCATTTGTCTATTCTTGCTATTGTTTCCTGAATCATTGGAATCCTGATCGGGAAATCATTTCCTGTATGAATATCTTGAAGATTTTCCTCTGTATTTTCTTCTGTTAGTTCAAAATTCAGGTCTTACATAAAGGTCTTTGATCCATTTTGGGTTGATTGTTGTACATCAAAGGTGAAGGGGTCTAGTTTCTATCACCTACAAAAGAATGATCAGTTTACCTGGTGACATTAGTAATAAAGGCTGTCTTTCCTCCAGTGTATGTTTTTATTTTTCTTTTAAAAAATCAGATTTTAAAGGGTCCTGAGTATATTCCTGTGTCCTTTATTCTATTCCATTGATCTACATGTCAATTTTTATGCCGATGCAATTCTGCTTTTGTTATAAAGGCTCTGTAGTGTATTTGGGGGAGGGGGGGTTGGGTTTGTGATACTATAGGTATTTTTATTTTTATTCAGAATTGCTTTTTTCTTCCCAAGGTATTTTCCTATGTGAATTGTAGGAATTTTTTTTCTAGTTCTGTAAAGAATATCATATTATTTGGATGAGAATTGCATTGAACCTATAGATCTTATTAAGTAATATGGCCATTACTTAGTACTACATTTTGTGTAGCCAAGACTAGCCTCAAATTAATGGCAGTTCTCCTGCTTCCACTTCCCAAGTGCTGAGACGACAGCGGTTCACAAATGCATGCAGCTAGCATAACCGTAGCAACAATGTGAATTCTCCCAATCTACGACATGCGATGTTGTTCCATCTTCTGTTGTCTTCTTAGGGTTCTTTCTTTAATGTCTTTAAATTTTTACTATATAAACCTTTTGCTTGTTGGTTAGTTTTGTTATCTATTAAGTATCTTATTAATTTTTTTCATGTTGTGAAACTTTCCTGATTTTTTTCTCAGAAAGTTCATTATTAGTGTGTAGAAATCGAAATCTGACACTTATGTTTTAAAAAGGTATTTTTTGTGGCCATTTGACAGAGAAGAGTGGAAGTGGAGAAGTCGTTCTGGAGTTTTATGTTGATGCTTCTCGAGCACTGCAGGTTCTTTGGAAATGTTTCATGAGCCACCCTGAAGGACAACAGGATGAGCAGGTGAGAATAGAGACTTCCATTTCAACACCAAACTCACATCATCTCTGTTATTACTGGTCTTCTAAGTAAAACTTAAGAAAAATATATTGCTCCTTGAAGAAACTGGAAAAATTCGAGAGCGCACTGACACAGAAGACTATATAGGAATCACTGGAGACATTTTAGAAATCCTTTGATTGTATTTGATTGGCCTTGTTTATCAATAACTTGAGAGTGGTTGCAAAAAATTAGGAACCTAAAATCTTTGATTGGCCTTGTTTATCAATAACTTGAGAGTGGTTGCAAAAAATTAGGAACCTAAAATCTCTAGTTGCTTTCATAGATACAATCACGTTAACTAAGGTAGGAGTCACTTTGAGTAGAGAAGATTTAGAGACAGAAGACTTTTATCAATTTTTCCATTGAGTGCAGCCCCGTTGTGTAAGGATTTACCTAAGATATGATTAGCAATTGAGATCTAGAGCTCAAGAGGAAGGCCAGATGTAGGTTCCAGAATCAAAAGCATTAGGTGAGCTCTGAAGCCAGGAGACCAGTGACATCATCCCGCAGAAGGCAGACAGGTGAATAACTGAAGTAACAAACTGGAGACCAAAATAGCATCCAGCCCAAGAATGTGATATAGATTCTTTATCCTTTGCAGTATTTTGCATCTGCTTTTAAAATTTTTGTCAGCATTTAAAAGTCAGGGATCTCACATTTCAATCCCTAAGGGAGAATTCTCACAAGGGGACCCCAGCTCACTCATCTCTGTTATGGGGTACAAGTAAGAAATAATTTTATTGCTGTTGTTTTGATGATTTATTTTCTTATATCATTGTTATGTTTTCTTAAAGGTATGATCCCAAGAGCCAAGCTGCAGTTCTGTTTTTAGACTTAGACAAAATATTAAGGGCTCCTCAACCTAACTGAAATCAATTACATTACAATATAATTGTTTCACAATCTTCCTATGAACAATGCCACTATCATATAAAAGTATAGCACTGCATAGTATATATACATAGTGAGATGTAGTCATTATTAATATATTGATAGATAATAACATGGTAGAACCGTGATATCTTTATTCATTCCATGATTCTGGGGAAAATGACCATGTTAGTATTTGTGCAAAAAAAGATGGCTTTGGCCATGTGTATCACCTGATATAGTTTGAAAACAAAAAGGAAATTTTGCTAAATGCTTCTGTTAGAGAAATAAATTATTTACAGACAAAAGAGTTCATGAACCAAGATGCTACAATATAATTCAGTAAAAAATGGGTTAGATTTGGAGTTGGTTCTGACAAAAGTGTCAAAGAGAGGAGCGGAGTGTTAACTTTCTGTCATACAAACACCTCAGATAATTAACTTATGAGGAGAAAAGTTTAATTTTGGCTCACAGATTTTAGGGATCCAGTCTGTGATAAGTTGACCCCATTCTTTTGGACCTTTGTAGAAGACAGTTGTGAAGATTAAATATTTTCTCAGAGAGAAAGCCCTCTGGAAATCATGCCCATACTGAGTGATCATCAAAGGTCAGCCATTGCTCTCGCTTTCTCCACTCCGATATATCCTTTACCACCCACAAACCTGATAAACACTCTAAGCTTTAGAAAATCCACAAAGAGGCAGTAGACAATAACTTAGTGGATAATATTTTAATGTGATGTATTTTTTATTGCCACCATAAATCTTAAGTCTCTAATGCCAGTGGCAAAGTGTGCCTTGAGGGTTAAATATCTGGTGTTCTAAGGCTGTGGACACTGATGTTTACTTCCCTTCTCCAAGAGAAAACGCTTTATTTCTGTTTGAGTCTGTTAATGCAATGCTCAAAATATGAGTTATTCTTTGTAATTGCATGTGATTAATTTGAAACAAAACAATGAATCAGAATTTAGATGATCAGCTCTGTCAAGTCTCATGGTCAGAAAATTACTTAGAATTTGCAGGAAAAGGAATATCTGTAGACAGAATTCTCTGTGATGTGAGGAATGATAAGTGATTAATTTACACACATACATTTATATTCACTATCTGAATTTGCTAGCCAGCTTCATTTAAGAAATCATCCTCAAAATCTCAGAGTTTAATTTTAGGGCCCAAACTTCATGCATATTTATCTTTAGGAAACTGATAGAGATGTCTGACGCTTGCAATGAGATAAATAATTGAGTGGAAATGAGGCTTGGGATTTAAACTGTAAAGAGCTTGCTTAAAAAGATTTGTTCAGCTTTGAGCATTTCTGAGAAACTGGAGTTTGATGGGATGAAATGAGGAGAATTGGGGAGCCTTTCGGGTCAGGTCTGCTCATCAGCTGCATCTGAGCCTGGCCTGAGGAGGGCACTTTAAGTCATGCTTCTTCACCTTTACATTTTGAATAACAAATGCTCTGGTCTGGTGATTCCGTAAATTAGAGCCATAGCATTTTAGAAGCAGAAGGGATTGGGGAGGTCATTTAGAGCACATCTGTGTGTTGATAAAAGGAAACTGAGGCTTGCTGTGCATGTCACCATAGAGTGGTTGAAGTGCAGGGTCATCAGTGAGTCACGTTGTAGTGCATCACAGAGAAACTAAGTGACATGAATATTAGAGTCTAATAGACAAACTGCATAAGGCAGTCACATACAAATTGGCTATTCACTTAGAGGTTGGCTGGAATCTGACTGTCTGACATGTTACAGGAAGCATTTAAATAGTCAGATGATTTTTTTTCATTCATTAAAAACCTTAATCACCATTAAACACATTAAACACCATTCGTAAAACACCTTAAACACATTAAACACCAATTTTATCTTATTCTTTAATCAGGCTTATTGAAATAAATAGGGTCACGGTGTGGATGTTTATAGATGAGCACAAGTGTGTGTCTACCCTGCTTTACACTTCAGCTTCTGGAAGGAACACAAATATAAAGCAAATACACCAGAAAAACAGGGAAAAACAAGAATTAAAATAGACTGGGAGTGGGAGAAATAACAAGAAGAAGTTACCTCTGTCCCGGAGAGGGGGTAGCTAAAGTGCCAGGATGTTAAGCAATTTTTGAGTTGGTGAATGGCAGAGACAGAAATTTAAGCAAATTTCAAGACTCTTGCTCTGTCCACTGCGCTATTCCATGAGTCTTAAAACTTAAAGTAACAAGGGGAAAGAAAAAATTGTGATGGTAAAAAAGGGAAACAAGCTTGTAGAAATGGGGTGGGAGGTTGTGGGGTAGGCAGAAGAACAGGGAAAAATGAGAATCAAGTCATGTCATATACTGGTACAAATTCTCAATGTTGAGGGTGATCATGATGTGTTTATAAAGTGTACCTATTTCAAAATTTTAAAAACTTAAATGTATCACCTGTTTCCCAAGGGTCTTGTTAAATGCAGAATCTCCAAATTCAAGAGCCCGGTGATTCATGTTTACAACAAGCTGCCAAGTGGAAACAGCTGCCAGTGCTCAGAGCTCATCCTCTCAGAGGTAATGGACGCTAGTCTATACCCTGCATCCTATACAAGAGCTATATTCTTAATGGGCACCAAAACAAAGAAAAATTTTTCAAGAAAAATCTTTAGAATGCTCACCTATGCTCTCACGATAATACGAGGCCCCAGGGAGAGCAGATTTGCAAAGTTCTCCAGGTTCACTTTCAGTAACTACAAGTTTACTTCCTGTCTTCCAACCACTGGTGGTCCTGCATGAAGACATTAATTCTTACTTCACTCCTGAAGTGAAGTCCTGGTGGAGATCCACTCCTGGAGGAATCAGGAGCTATCTCACTCTGAGCAGTGAATGTCTAACATTCACATGGATTTGGATGCTGACCTTGAACTGGAGGAGCAGCAGGTTAAAGGAGGGAAACCTTAGAGGGATGCAGAGGAGAAAGTAGGAGCATGTAAGGAGAGCCTCCAGAGTGATGCGTGCCTGGCACATGCTCAGTGAGAGGGAAGAGGAGGAGAACTGGGCCAGGAAGAAGCTCAGATTCAGTGCAGGTCCAAGGAAGTTTCCAGTAAAGTGATGGGGAGCCTCCAAGCAGAAGGCACCCAGGACATAGGTCCCACGTCCCGAGGAGTGGCCTCAGTGATATTCTCAGCACGCTCACTCGGGGGCTGGGAGAAGCTGGGGACATGTGGCCTCAGTGTGCTGCGTGACGGTGCATCCAGAGGAGAGGAAGCTGGTCGGCTGGATAAGTCCATGTGCTTTGCTCCCTGCCAGGGGAGACCCAGGCAGTGCATCTCCAGGGCCATCACACTTTCTCCTGAACCCCAGAGTGCTGCTCTGTACAGGCTCAGGGGCCAGGTTTCCACACACTACAGTTTGTAAGATATGACTTGGAAGGGGAAATTAGTTGGACAAACTTCAACCGCTGTCTCAAGTCCTCTACTGGTTCTCTGTAGAGGATCCCTATCCTAAATTTCCCCCCTCCTCAGACCTGCTCTGGTAGGTCTTTGTGGTTTCTTGAGATTTTGATCCAAAACTGAGTCTTTGGCATGTCTCAGGCTGAGGCTGTGGCATGTGCTCATAAGCAGTTATAGAGGAACAAGGAAGTGACCAGAGGGGACAAGTGGTTCCTGGCTGATGCACTGATGAAAGGCAGCTGCTACTTCTCATCAGGGTCATTTGCCTCAGCCAGGTTGGGCCACCAATGCATGCCCACTTGTCCCTAGTCAAGGAGAGCACAGTGCACAGCAGTGGATGCCTTGGACTATGGTGTACTAAGACACATGCTCTGTGTGTTAGATATCTTCCCCCCATTGAGAGGCCAGACCTGGAAACCCCAAAGTTTCAGGGATGAGAAATAGAACCTATCTGTGAGGAACAGTAGGGAGTAGTGGGGCCACTCCATCTTCCATCCCACATTAACACAGCCTTCCAGTTGGGACACTGTGCCACGTGGTAAGTGCATGCATGTACTGTGCCCCGCAGGGTAGTGTCCCACCCACTCACAGTCTTGCTGCTGAGCTGGTGCATTGTCTGTGCCTTTAGAAACCAGCTGCTACATCCCCAAGGCAGGCGCTTCTGGATGATCCAATGGAAAAGAGAAGTAGCGAGTGCAGTTACCATGGGCTGCTCACCTCCTGCAGCACAGAGGGGTCTCCTGATTGGATGCTGGGCCTTTGGGATTTGTGCTTGTGGATCAGGCTTTCTGTAAGTCCAGGAGAGGGTGCTGGAAGAGGGCCTGAAAACAGAAACAAATAATTACACATAAGCAGTATAGATCCCTGTAGGGTTGCACCACAGCCTTTCTAGGACAGAAGGACTTGATGTGATCACTTTGCAGGGAGGACTGATTGGTCCTCAGTGAGTCATAATTTGGCTCTGTGCTGTCACCAACAGGCTTGGTCTTTAGAGCAACAACACACAGATATATGTAGGGAAGGAGACGTTGTGTCTGAGTCTTGTGGTAGTTAGTAGTGGTGTCAACTTGAGTGAGATATGTCTGGCGAGTTACCGGAGTGCAGTTTTGGGTGCATCTGGATAATGCACTTACTGAAGAGGGAAGACCCACCCTGGATGTGGGTGGTGGCAACCAATAGGCTTACGGCCTGCATAGAATAAAAAGGAAAAGAAGAAAGTCTTTTTTTTTTTTTT
>PVIR01007208.1:0-38891 GCA_004026965.1 Petromus typicus
ACCACATAACAATACTGGGTGTGGAGACCCACACCCAGCAGCAACCAGTACCACATACCACAGTGCCGGGCGTGGTGGCTCACGCCTGTAATCCCAGCACTCGGGAGGCAGAGGCAGGAGGATTGTGATGTGAGTTTGAGGCTGAGCTCAGGGCCAGCCTAAACCACAAAAGCGAGACCCTGTCTCAAAAAACCTAAAATAAAAAAGAATTATTCTGAAGTAGACTAAGGTTTGAGATTTTTTTTGAGTCTAGTTGACAACAGAATAATATTTTTAAAGGAGAGTAAACATGATAATCAGATAAGCCAATACAAATTATCATTATGAGATTTGCAGGATGAGAGAAAGGTATATAAGAAAAACAAGAATATAGACAGGAAATAATCTTAGAATAAATTTGAAAAACTACCTGTGGCATCAATTTATCGAACCCTCAAATGATGTTTGTTTTGAGTTAGTAAGAATAGACTGCCAGGAATTTGGGGCTCTTTAAGGTTTAGCTGCTGATACGAGTGTGTACATTTGCATTATTCCAGCGCATGAGTAGCCCGATTAAAACCAAAATCAGTCTCAGTTCCACAATATTAGGAAGAAAACTCACCTGTTTCAGGCAGTTCTGTCTGGAATGTGCCCTTCGCTATGTTTCTACAGGCACATACCATCCCCAAGGCAACTTCTGCATTCAGTTAGGATCACATATTACACTTTGAGATATATATGTTTCTTTTCTTTAGAACCTAATTAGATCTTGTGATGCCTTTGTAGAACTGAAATGCTTAAGTGATGGTCTATAGTTCCATCACAGAGTGTGAGAATGTTCGTCTTCCCCCATCCTGGGCAATGCTGTTATTTTTTATATGTTTTAGTCTTTGCTATTCTAATAAATAATATTGCATTGCAGCTCTAATTTGCATTTATTCATTTTAGAGGAGGTGGAACATTTTCTCATGTCTTCTTTTCAAATAACCAATAAATAGATTATTTCTTGGTTTCTTCTTGTTTTTGTTTTGTCAGATTGGTGGGAGAAACAGGGAATCTTTTGTTTTGTGAAATTTCTAATTTGGAAGAAGTTTCAACTTGTTTTATCAAGCATTTAGTGCTAAGAATGGTTAACATCAGGATTGGCTAAGATGGAGCAGAAGGGACAAGTGCCTCATTGGAAAACATATAAGGAAAGTGGTCCCTGACCTTGACATCATGGTGGAAGCTGTCTTGATTGGGAAATATCAGGCCTTTACTGCAAATTTCACCCAGCAGGGCTGGACAGCGGTGTAGTGAGAAGTGGCTTGTGTGTGCAAGCAGTCAAGTCCTACAGAGGCTTGGAGATTTCTGCCTGTTGTGTCATCATCAATAGATACATTTATGTGAGAGTCCTTGCTCTTTCAGCATTAGTGGAATGTTAAGAATAAAATAGGTGACCAGGATGATACTTTCAGAATGACTTTCATATATCTAGTATTTAAATCTTTTGTTTAGTTATTTCTCCAAAGCACAAAAGTTTGGCAGATTTATATGTGCAATAGTCATAAATCACTTCTGTTAGTGTAGGTTGGGGTACAGAGTACCTTCTGCCTCTGAGATTGTCAGATCTTATTCCTTAGTTATTTGGAACAGATAAATCTTCTCAGTTCGACAGATAGAGCTGTAGATTTTAATACTGAATTAATGCCAAAGTGGTGCTAAATTACTTTCACATTCCTACTGCATTGGTTTTTTGACTGGTCATCTCTCAATCTGGACATGACCAGGATGGGTGAAAGTTCACTTACTTTCAGCTCAGAGTACTGAGCAGATGGAAACCATGAGCACGCTTCTGCCTTCGTATTTGTAACTTCCCCTGTAGGACCTGGTCCTTTGGGAAAGTTGAAACTGAAGACCCATCTCTTAGTAGCATTCTGACAATATTTCTCATTAGTATGCCTTGTTAGTTCTCAGTTTGCAAGACACTGTCAGGTTGTTCTTGGTTTGAAGCCTGGATGCTTTGATTTTCCTCCTGTTAATTTCCATTCAGCTAATTTCTTTTCCATGACCCTCTGCTGAGAAGGTTTTTTTCCACCTTGTTTAATTACATAAAGGAGAAAAAATGATGAAATTTGTGTACTTGCTTTCAGTTGTTTCTGTGCCAGTAAGAGTGCTGTCTCTTATTCTCAATGTAAAGATGTATTTACTTTTACTTCTGTTACATTTTGAATTTTGACCTTTTTTGTTTAAGGAAGAAAAAACCTAAATGATAGAAAACTATTGACTGTTCTCTTAAAATTTCTCTTTTTCTCTTTAAACGCCTTTTAAAAATGTCTTTCTTCCTATTGATGTCATCTCTAAATGTGGATCTTAAACCAAAGATGTGCCTTTCAGATCTACTCACAGAAACTAATCTGAGATTTAAGTACAGACAGATCTGATGAGGTTGTTAGATGAGATCATCAGGGAGGCGGGTACAGAGAAAACTAAATAAATACAGTCAGCATTGAGTTTTCAGAAGAAATTGGTTTCTTCAGTTCTAAAATCCTCAAAGGCTCAAAATGCCATAATGTTTTCATAGAATCTGTGCACATTGTTTACTTTAGATCATCTCTAGAAAATTTGTGATAGCTAATGCAATATAGCTACTTCAAATGTAGATGTCATATTGTAGTGTTAAAAGGAAAAAAGTCTGTACATGTTGAATACTGATGTAATCTTTTCCTTCTGGGATATTTTCTACCAGTTGATTGAATCTGCAGATGTAGAACCTGAAGATACAGAAAAAAAAAAAAAAACATGTATTCAAAACCACTAATCTCATAATTTTCTTAAGTTTTTCTATATGAAACATAGGATTGAAATAGTGCATAAACTTTTCCATTCCTTTATGTACAAGTCATTGAATGCCTATTAAATGCCTGTGTTGGGCACTGGGGACACATGAGTGAACAAAATATTTTAAACATCCCTTTCCTGTCTTCACAGAGATGAAATTCTCATGGGAGAATTAGGCAATAATTCTCATGTGATTAGTGAATGACACATACACAGCAGATCAGAGGAGGATAGGTGCTGGTGGAGAAAAAGGCATCATTGAAGAAAGTAGGGAGGTTTAGGAATTGCAGTTTAATTGGAGTGGGGTCAGAGGAAGCAGTGTTGGAGCAGAGATTTGGAGGAGGTGTGTAGGACGAACCACTTAGTTGTTGTTGGGGAGGAAAAACATTCCAGGAGAGGTGGTAGCAGGAGTGGAGGTCTTTTGGTGGTACCTCTCTGTATGTAGGAAGAAAGGAAAGAAGGTCTGTAGTAGAGTGAAGAGAGGGAAGGAGAGAATCAAGAAGTAAGTCGAGCCCAGAGAGAGGGGAAGGAGAAAGTAGGTTGGGTGGCTCTCTTAGGTTATCAGCACAGTTTTGAGCTTTAGGGAGAGAGGTGATCTGACTTCTCCTTTGACAGAGTTACTCTCATGTGGCTCTTATGTGAAGGAGAACAGATTCTCGGGGAGCACAGGGGAGACTGAGAGACCAAATGGGAATCTTGGGTTAGGATTGAAACAGAGGTGAGAAGTTGTCTGAATTTGCTTTAGCAAGGGGAACTCCCAGTTGGAGGATTTGAGAGAGAAGACACCACAGGTTTTTGACCTGCATGAATGAGACAGGAAGTTGCCATGGATAGGAATGGAGAAGCTGTGGAACACCAGATCACAGGTTAGGAGTTCAGTTCTAGACATGTCAGATGAGGGGTGTGTCTCAGACATCTGCATGAAGATACTGAGTTGGCTTTGGGTTACAGTTTCAAAGTTCAGGAGGGCTCTGGGTTGCACTCGTGATCTGAGAGTTGCCATTGCCTATGTGCCATTTAAACCCCTGAGGGTGGAAGCGGAGAGAGAAGAGAAAGGACCAGATTGTGAGATAGAACCACCTGGTGTTGACTTGATCCCTTGGTTTCTCCTGATTCTTCTTATCTGCGTGGTTCACTGGTAGCTGTTAATCCCAGTGCACTCAGCCGTTGCTTTAGAATGGATTTCTGGCCGGGGAGGCTAGTGGGTAGAGAAAAAGATGTCACTGAAGACGGCAAAGCAGTTCAGGAGTTGCAGATTAATTGCGTGGGGTCAGAGCAGACAGTGATGTTCAAAAGACCTTCAGAGAAAAGGGGAAGTTACTTTTCTTTTGATTTCTATGTCAGGTGATTCTGGATTGTTTTGGGTGAGATAAACTTACCTTACTGTAGTTTTAGCAGTTTGTGATGTCACAATCTCTACAGGTGTTCTATATTGCTAATCTCTACCTATAAAATATTTAGTTTTGATAATTGACTTTTTAAACTTTATTTTTTATTAGCACATGTTTACACTGCTTGCAGTTTACGGTTTCCCTGGGGAGTGAGGACATGTACATAACACATCTCATTCTTTTCTTTAATAGACTTCCCTCGTGCCTCTTTCCTTCGCTGCTCTGAAACTCCTTTCCTCAGTTTTATTCTTGTTGATATAATTCTTAACTTCCATTTATGATGTATAATACTTATATTCATTGAAGTTATTACGTCCTTGTACATGGCATGTTCTACTTATGTCCCCTACCTTCCCCTTTCTTCCCTTCCCCCTTCTCCCATTTCCCTTAGTCTTCTGGACCCTTCCCGTTTGCAAGAGGTTCATTCCCATCTCCTATCTATCCTTTATTATGCCTTTGGTTTGTACTTTGCCGTACTCAGTGATGGATATCACAGAATGTTTAAGCTTGTGTGTCTGATTTATTTGACTCAACATTATATTTTTCAGTTGCATCCGTTTTTCCTACAGATGTCTCAAGTATCCAGTCATCTGTTGATAAGTATACGAGCTTCTTCCAAGATTTAGTTAGCTATTATGCATTGTGCGGTTTTAAACATGGGTCTACATATATTTCTGTAGTACAATGTCTTAGGCTCTTTGGGGAAAAGTTTCTAAAAGGGGGATACATGACTTATATGGAATTTCTAATTGTAATTCTTTGAGAAATCTCATCCTGATTTCGATAACAGTTGTACTAGTTTACATTCTCACCAGTGAAGTAGGAAGGTTCCTTTTTCACCAAGGCCTCGCTAGTATTTATTATTTTTGACTTCTTAAAACTTGATTATTTTTCAGATGTAAGATGGACACTTAGCATTTTTTTTCATTTCTCTAGTGTTCAGAAATGCAAAAAAAAAATGTAAAATGTAAAAACAGTTTTTAGTTGTACTTCTTCCTTTGGGAAGTATCTGTATATTTTACTTGCCTACATCTTGACTGGCTCTTTTTTTTTAAGTGGATGGTGTTATTGTGTTCTTTATATATCCTAGACATTAATCATCTATCTGAGGAATAGTTGGCAGACATTTTTTTGCATTCTGTAGGTTGTCTCTTCACTATACCTATTGATTCTTCTGCAGTACAGAAAGTTATTTTATTTCAGCTTGTTCTGTTTTCCTAATATGAGCATTGATTGAAGGGAAATGCCCTCTTAGTATGACTTTCCTAGTATCCCATAGCTTCCAATGCTATGGGATAACTTGTAGAAATTCTTAAATTCATTTAATTCTTAAATTCATTAACTTGTAGAAATTCTTAAATTTCTTTATTGATTTTTTTTTTCTGTGACCCTTTGGTGGTTTAGGAGTTACTATACATTTTCCAGGTATTTTTACATTTTCTGTGATTGTGTCATTCATTTCTATTTGCATTCTATGGTGGTCTGACTGTATAGCTGGGATATTTTTGATTCTTCTGTGTTTATTTTAGCAATCTTTGTGGACTAGTATGTGTTGTACTTGGGTAAAAATACTGTGTGCTACAAAAAATAATGTATGCTCTGTTTTAGTGGGATGGAATACTGAATAGATACCTGTTAAGTCTACATGTTCAAAGATGTAGTTTAGCTCTGTTATTTATTGATCTGTTTTCTTTTCATTTTATTGGTATGTTTTAGATATACATAATGATTACATCCAACGTAAGGAATTTGTACCTGTATATGATACATTTTGCTGCTTTTTTTCTCTTTCTCCTCCCCTTTCTTCCACCTCCCTTCCCCATTTTTACAAAAGCTTGCATTTGCATTTGTTTCTATATTTTTTTAATGTATCTTCTTTTTTTCTCCCTCCCCTTTGTTCTCTGTCTCATTTGAACATTTTCTTCCCAGGTCTCAATATCTTTTATACATTTTGGTCCTTATTTACACTTCTGGTTTCTTACAACAAAGAAACCATGTAATACTAATGAGTATATCGAATAATAAACAATGAAAGGGTTTTTATTGTAATTCTGCCTTTTTAAAGACAGTTTACCAGACAACTTAGAATTTGCTTTGCTTTTAATTTTTATTTTCCTTTTTTTTTTTTTTGGCTGTACTGGGAATCAAACGCAGGGCCTCATTCATGTTGTTAGGCAAGTGCTTTACCACTGAGCTGCATCTTTAGGCCATTTTTAAAACTTTCAACCCTATGTTTTATTTTATTTAAGTCAGTTTTAGATGTTTTTACATAATTGATGACTTCTCATTATGTCACTATGTGCGCCTTAGTGTTACTTTATATAATATTCTCTTACATAGGGGTATGCATTTTCCTGTAGAGACGAAGTTCCACAAAAAGAAAGGCTTGTCTTTTTACCTTTTCTCCAACACTTACACTGGTACATAGTAGGTATTCAGTAAATAGTCTTGCCTAAATAAGCACCATAGACATGACAGTGTTCTCGTCTCCACTTAGTGTCAGTTTATTCATAGTCGAAGTCTTTTAAATACAGAGGTAGTTGCATTAGTACTTTATTGTATATATCTAGTATTATTTGCTTTACATTCTTTGGCATACTTAATCCTGTATTTTATTGTAATGTGAAGAGGACATTCTGTGCATAAATCTTTGCCTATATTTATGTTATTCCTTTAGATTGTATTATGAGAAGAATATTAGTTGCAATGATTTAAATAATGTATAGTTCTTAGTATGTACTGGCAACAAAAGCATAACTATACAGTTTTTAAAGTATAAACTATAAAAGAATACCTTTCTCCTAGAATCGATCCCTAATTCTGTTTTCCTCCTGTTTTACCTTCATGCCTTTTGGCAATGCCAACTATTGATAATCTGTTTTAGACTTTGATTACAGCCAGGGGTAGTGATTTATGACTCTGCTCCAGGCTTAACTCTACACTTGATTTCAATCCAAAGTCTCTTCCTATAGCTGAAGCTCATTATTTCTACAGGTATAATTATTATCTTTTCATCAAAATCTGCTCCCTGCTTCGCTGTTTTCTTTTGAAAGAAATTAAAGTTAAATTTCTTTTAGCATCCAGCTGGAATTGTAGGAGTGACACTTTTTTATTATTATTGAAATCTTATTGGTACATTACATATACACATCATAATTGCACTCCACAATGAGAATTTGTACCAGTATATGACACAACTAAATTCTCATTTTTTTCCCATAGCCCTACCCACCCTACCACCCCCATAGAAGTGACTCTTAATTCTTTCCTTTCCTCTTTCTCCTTAACTGGCTTGTGTTTGCCCTCATCTTTGTGGGCTCCTTGCTGGTGCCTTGCCTTAAGCTTGTGACCCTTTCTTTTCTGCACCATATCTCTGTAGCTCTGAGCTACTCTCTGTCACATTCTTCCAGTGCGTTATCCATACTGCCAAAGTTACCCATGAAAATAGCCTTCTTTGGTTACTTTTCTAAGTAAATTCAGTTTCTTCAAAGCCTTTCATTTGTTTGTAGACTGACATTTGAACTTTCTAAGACTGCTATTTCTACCATCTGACCTTTCCTCATTTTTTTCTTAGGGATTTTCTTTCTCTTCATTCTTGGATACAATGAATCCTTAGCGGTACACTTCCTTTTTTATACTTCTGTAGCTGCGCTTGGCCAGATTAGAGTGCTGTCCCTCTCTGTTCACTTAGTGTTTGTCTTCTGGACTTCTTTTTTCAATGACAACTTGCTTTCCTGAATAATCACCAGTACAAATGATTTGATGATTGAGAGTTGTCAGCATCGCTTGTTAGTAATAGTTGTGTAAATTTATGTGCTAGATTATGTGATCATAAAATTTGATTCAATGGTTTAGAAACTATTATAGAAAAGATATTTAATAGATATTAATTGAAATGTCAAATTACAATTGCAAACATTCTGTACTTTAAATTGATATCATCCTGTTGTCCTTACGTACGTCTGTTGGATGTTGTTTACATTTAGCCTGAAGAATTTTTGCATCTTCTGTATGGGATCTGCTTAGCTTTGGTTTATCAAAAAATGTCTTGATTTGACCTTTTTCTTTAAAGGTAAACCTTTTATTTTAAAATAATTATAGTCTTGGGGCTGAGGATTTAGCTCAGTGGTTCTGGCATCTGCCTGGCAAGCAGAAAGTCCCAAGTTTGATGATCCCCAGACCACAATGCCAAGTGTGGTGGCTCATGCCTGTAATCACAGCACTTGAGAGGCCGAGGCAGGAGGGTCCCTGAGAGTTTGAGGCTGGCCTGGGCTACACGATGAGTTCAGGGTCAGCCTGAAGTACAATGTGAGACCCTGTCTCAAAAAACTAAAAATTAAAAAAAATAATTACAGTCTCATTGGAAACTGGAAAAAAAAAAGAGTCATTTTCATAGGTTTCCCAAGAGTGACATCTTTTATAGTTGTCCAGTACCAAAACCAAAGAGTTAACATTGGTATATTTTTTTTTTCATAAAAAAAAAATTCTTTTACTCTGGAAGTCACAAACGTAACTGATAGGTCAAAAGAGGAATGTCAGCAAAAAGTTTTCTAATACAAATACAATTTGTCAGTAATTAGATAAAATTAAATTTGCTCAAAGAATATTTCATAGCTTTAAGTAATAATAACATCAGTAGACAAAAATGAAAATGTTCAACACAAAAATTTTTAAACAACAGAAAATATAAACCAAAAATAAACAGAAGAAAGAATTAAATATAAAAGATGGATAGTGCATTTGAAAACAGAAAAATATTAAAATTAAGAGAAATCTTTAAAGCTAATACTTTGAAAAACTAGTGAGTCTGTCACAAAAAAATAAATAAGAATAAAAGTATGAATATACCAAATAAAAGATATTAACCAGGTAAATTGGGATGTAGAAGAAAAAATCCTAAACTACAGGGCTGCTCAACCTTATACAATATATCAAAACCTAGGTAAGTGGACTAGTTCTATGCAAATACTTTTTAACAAAGTTGACTTCATGGAATACAGTGAATATCAATGGATTTATTTCCATGAATAATTTATTTCCATTTATTTCCAGCTAGCATGAACTTTAAGAAAGATGGTATCACAGGAAATTAGTGAAATCTATGAAGAGAAATTTATTTAAAATATTGAAGACAATAAAAAAGAAGTAAAAATTTGAAATTTCTTTTTAAGAGACAGTCATGACAGTATCTCAATATTGACAAGTTTGAGCAAAATCAATAAATTTCAATTAAAAATCTCTGAAAGAAAATATTAGCAAGTAAAAGCACCATAAAAGAGTATGTTCACACAAAATCTATCTAAAGATTTTAAATATAATTTAATATTAAGGAGCTACTACAGAAAAGAAGAAGAGAGAAAAAACGAGCAAAGAAGGAAAAAGGGAATAAAAGTTTTTATGAAAAGGTCTGGGTGGAAGGATCAAAGGGAGATAGGGGAATGAGAAGAAAGAACCAAGATATCTCATGTGCAGATCTGAGTTCTATGTTATATATTGTGAGACAGAAAATACTCAAAACGAAATGAGGTGAAGGGGGGAAAATAATGAGATTATAACAAAAAAGAAAGGAAACAAAGTTTATGTATATAGGGAGTGGTAGGGTGGGGTAGGGCTATGGGAAAAGATGAGAATTAAGTTGTATCATATACTGGTACAAATTCTCATTGTTGAATGCAATTATAATGTGTATATGTAATGTACCAATAAAGATTTCAATTTAAAAAAAAGACAGAATAATGTTGGAGGCCTGCGAAGGGTCAATTCTGGTATCATTTTAAATAAGAATTCATTGATTATATTTCTTATGAGTGGATGTTGAATTTTGTTAAATGTCTATCATTTGTTATAAAATTGTGTTTATGTATCCTTCAGACCAACTAAATTCCTGAACCTAAGTAATCAGCTTCTTTTCTTATTCACTAAGATTATCAGTACCTTTTAGGTATACATGATAATCACATCCATCCCTGAGAACATTGATATATTACAGTTAACATACCAATGACCTTATTCAGTATTTACTGTTTTCTAAACTGCATTTGAGTGTGTATGTCAAGGTTTGTGTAATTTTATTATATATAGCTTTGTAATTACTTCAATATTCAAAATACAGTAGTATCACTGAAAAGATCTTCATATGTTTTTTTGTGTCTGTGTCCATCACACTCTGTTGCAGTTCCTAGTTCCCCATCTCTATTAGTCGTATAATTGCCAGAATGTTTTCTACACAGACGCATGCAAAGTATAGTGTATAGATTACTTATCATTATGCAAAATGTCCTTAAGGTCTTTCCAGGTTATATATATATCAAAAGTTCATTGCTTTTTGTTGATGAGTAGTGATGACTATACTATTGTATGGCTATACCGATTTGTTCAACCATCTACCCAAATAACATTTTGGTATTATTAATAAAGCTCCTGTGAACATTTCTGTACATTTTTTACATGAATGTATGTTTTAATTTCTCTGGAATAAATACCCATGAGGATGATTACCAGAGTGAATGCCAAGAATCCCTGCACTTTTCCAGAATAGCTGTACCATTTTACATTTGCACCAGCAATGTATAAGTGATCCATTTTCATTCTTACTGGAATTTGGCATTACCACTTAAAAAAAATGTTAAATATTCTAATGTGTATAATAATACATTATGTCATTATGGTTTTGATTGGCACTTTCCTAATGAATAATGACGTTGATCATCTTTCTGTTTGCTCATTTGCTATCTGTGTATCCTCTTTGGTGAAATGTGTATGCCTTTTGCACATTTCATACTTGGATTGTTTACTTAATTTTTTCGTGCTTAGTTTTCGGAGTTCTGTATATTTTTTGCTGTGTGAAATTCTGAATTCTATGTGATAGTTGTTTTTCCTTCCCCTCCATTGTATTCTTTTGTTTTTATAAAAGCTAGCCTTCCGAATGTTTCCCTCCTTGCAGTTTGCTATATTATGTGATTCTTTCCCTCCAGTTCCTTTGAGTGTTCTCTTTGTGTTTTAACACTTTGTTTGTGATCTGCTTCAGTGTGGCTTTCTTGGGGTTTGCCCTCCTTGGGGTTGGGATGACAGAGCTTCTTGGAGTTATGGGCTGATGTTGTACATTGTATTTGGAAAATTCTGAGATAGTATATCTTTAGATATTTCTTTGGCTTTATTTTGTTTCTCTTTTCCTTCTGTAGTTTTTTTCCATTTTTTTTTTCACATCATAGAAAGCTTTTTTGAATCGTTTGTTATTAAGCTTTCTGAAAGTATGATTTCATTCCAGTTTTTCTATTCATTTTTTAAAAAATCAAGTTTTTATTGGTACATGATGAATACACATCATCATCACATTCAACACTGAGAGTTTGTACCAGAATATGACATGACTTGATCCTCATTTTTCACCTTCCCTCACCTATCCTGCATCCCCCACCCCCTATATACATAAGTCGCGTTTCCTTTTTTAATTACTATCACATTCTTTTCCCCCTCATTATTTACCCCTACAACCTTTTTCTTTTAAGTATATTCTATTTCACAATATCAACTATATATACTAGAATTCATTTACATCTTCATTTTCTCATGCCAGAGAAAAGCTTTTTTATTTCATTAGTACATCTTTGCAGTACCTAGTGGTAACATTAATCCTGAGGGATTGATACATGTATGTAACACATCTTAGTTCTCTTTATTTCCCATTCTCCTCCCTTCCCTATCCCTCCCATGAGCTCTAGATTCCTTTCATATGTACAAAACATCTTGCTCCCTGATTCTTCACATCTATTTTTTATTTTGTTCTTCAAACTATTTATACTTTGAGGGTTTTTTTGTTGTTGTTGTTTTTTGTTTTTTGGGTTTTTTTGAGACAGGGTCTCTCTCTGTAGTTCAGACTGGCCCTGAACTCACTGTTTAGCACAGGCTGGCCTCAAACTCACAGCAATCCTCCTGTCTCTGCCTCCCAAGTTATTGGATTACAGATATGAGCCACCACACCTGGCATTGTGGTATATAGTACCAGGGATTGAACTTGGGACCTTGTGCTTGCCAGGCAGATGCTGGAACCACGCAGCTTAATCCTTGGCCCTATACTTTGGATTTCTGATGTAAGAGAAACCATGAGATATTTCAACTTACATGCTGATTTATTTAACTTAACACTATTGTCTCTAGATGCATTCATTTTCCTATAAGACTGTTGTCCTACAAATTTATCCTTCTTTATGGCAGAGTAGTACTCCATTGTACATAAACACCACATTTTCTTGTCCAGGATTTAGTCGTTATAAGTTGCTGCAGTAAACATGGGCATGCATGTATCATTGTCTGTTCACTTATTTAGTTCCTATTTCACTCTTCTGTAATGTGTCAGTTGTTTATGTCATCTGCTTATCCTCCCTCTAGATCCTTTTTAGTACATTTATTATTAGTAACACCTGCTGATTGCAACATCTGGATCAAATAAGTCTACTTCTGTTGACAGTTCCTGGTTTCAAAAAGATGTTATATTCTTCTCATTGTGTTTCATTATTTTGATTGTATGCAAGGCATTGTGTATAAAAGTGAGGACTGAAGAATACCTATATCCAGAGAAGCCTGTCCTTCCTTTGGTACCCTGCTAATGTTAGGGTTCTAAGCTGACTCTGGCTTTAGTAATAATTCAGTTTATCACTGGCTTCTCATATTTTGAGATTGGGCTCAGGACTTTGTTTTTAGCAGAACTTCAGATCTGAAGCCCAGCAGGATGTTGGAGAGCTCTTTATGTTTCAGAGCCAAGCTGTCAACTTTCTGAACAGTGGGAAGTCTCTTCTTTGTTTCCTAACTTGGCTGCTAGCTTTTTGTACACTAGTGAATTCTTTACTTTCTGGTCCATGGCTTTCTGCTCCTCAGAGATCTCTTTGCCCTTCTCTTCCTTAGAGGGTTTTCTTTCAGTTTGTCTGAAAGACAAACTTTCCTTCTCATGTCAAGCTAGTCTTCTGCTCACAGGCACTGAGGGAATCTTTCAGCCCAGTTTCCTCCCTTAGTGAACCACCTGTGTGTGTTTGGCAAAGGCCCACAGGAAAGAGTTGTCAGGTAAGAGCAGCCTTGCTGTTTTTTTAGGGCTCTTTGAGATTCTAATCCCTCATTTCACTTTACGTGTGGACATTAAAAGTTCGTTAATACTTCAGCTAGTATTTTCTTATCTCTGTGGTAAATTCTTGCCTTTCTGTCACTATATCAGGAATAAAACAGTTGTATATTACTACTTTCCTAGGGAGGCCCTGATATCTGGCTTGACTTAATTTAGGTTTCCAAAATCTCGAGGCACACATTGCTGTGTGGTATTATTAACTGGAAATTATAATAACCTCATAAGATTTGGTTTATTTGGCCAAAGTGGACAGAATGTTTCCAAAGATGTCATCTGGGAAACATTTTGACCTTAAAGTTCAAACATCTTGTCTGCCACCTGGAAGCTTTGTGCTGTTCAGTACTGACTCTGGAAGGGCTCATTTGTTGATTGGAGATTAGACACCCACCTCTCCATCCTCTGTGGGCTCTGAGGTATGTAATGTCATGTATCCTGAAGTATATAGTCGACTGCCAGGGGCTTGAGTGGCTCGCCTGGAATTACAATTTTGAGATTTACTTTTATAGTGGAGTGGGCAGGAAGGTAAGTAGAATAGATACTTGTTAGCTTTGCATTTCCAGCGTTATCTTTTACAATGAGATTATTTCAAGTAGAAGAAAGACAGGCTAATGGTTGGAAGCAGTCTCTGGAATCAGATAATCTAGGTTTGACTCTCAACTTCCTTTTATACTGTGCCCTTGAGCAAATCTTTTGACTTCTTGTTCCCTAGTTTCCTTGTCTGCAAAAGAAGAACTGTAAGTAGTAGATCATAGGGTGCTTCTGAGCATTGAGAAGCAAGGGAGGAGAGCGTGGTGTGCAGGGTGCAGGTTCTGCCAGGGATGGTGCTGTGCTTCTCATTTGTTCCTTTCTGAGTACAGACATAATCCTGCCTAACTGCAGCACAGTGGGGGACTCTTGATCCAAATCCCAACTAGAAAAGTGAAGAGGAAGTTCTATAGCTGGGCGCGGGGTTGCTCTTGCTTTGGGGGCCATAGGAGAGGCTGATGTTTCAGCATGACTCTCATCCTTCTCTGAGATTATCGGCGGAGAGGGACCAGAGAGTCTGCTCTGTCACTCCACCTCCAGGAAGGAGCAGTGCCACGTGTGCTGTCTTCTTTCCAGGTCGTCTGCCTACTCTGCACTTCTGTCTTTAGTCTTTTCATTGTTATAAGAATGTGGATTGTGGTAGTGTGATTGTGGTATTTTTGGTGACAGAGTCGAGATGACTAGCATGTTTCTCTTTGAAAATGCTGAAGGTAAAGGTTATGCAAGAGGGAAGGCCATGATATGTATGTTGATGTCTCATCATTTTGTTGAGTTACGAACTTTTTAGTATTTTTAGATGTGATAACTCATTTACATACTTTTAGATGGTTCTTCTGTTGTTGTTGTTTTGAGACAGTATGTTGCTAGGTAGTTCAGATTCACCTTGAATTTAGT
Organism: Petromus typicus; assembly: GCA_004026965.1. Taxonomy (NCBI): domain Eukaryota; kingdom Metazoa; phylum Chordata; class Mammalia; order Rodentia; family Petromuridae; genus Petromus; species Petromus typicus. Next base: position 14,725 of record PVIR01007208.1, read on the forward strand.
ATGAACCCTAGGCTGATTCATTCCTGCTGATCCTCCTGCCTCAGCCTCCTGACTGCTGGTACTACTGCTCAGCACTCACTGACTACTTTTTTTTCCTCACAGACTTTAAAAAAAAATTACTGGTCACTGTATGTTAAAAAGATTTGAGGTAAGTAATTTTAAACATTGAGTTTGATAAAAATAGATCTTTATAATACATGAAAATTGATGTAGTTGTACATTTTTGGTATCTGAATTTTGTAGTATTTATTTTAGGAAATAACATGGAATTTTATTTTTCCCAGTAGTTGTGAAAAGAGAAGGCAAAATTGTAGGAGACTTGATAAGAGTGTTTTTAAATTTTAAATCTGTTGGCTGTACTTGCATATAGATTTGTTGGCACTGTAATTTCTTTGGTGTATAGTCGGTGGAGTACAATAATGTGGTTTGCTATAGACATTAAATTTGGAAGGTCCAGTAGAGATGGGGTCAGCCTTTGGGGGAGTGAGTTCCTTTGGACTTTTAAAGAAAAAAAAAGAAAGATGGCTGGGGATTTAGCTCAGTGGCATGGCGCTTGTCTGGCGAATTCAAGGTCCTGAGTTTAGTCCCTGATACCACAAATAAATAAATAAGTAAAAATTTTAAAAAGAAAGAACATTTTCAAGTAATATAGATTATGGTGAATGATGGGGAAAATAGCACAGAATCAGAATCTTTTTGTCCTCTTGCCTTTAAAGTCAGCTAGCATCTTATGTAGAATTATTCACAGGCAATTACAAACAAAGCTTTCTTAAATGAAATAAACCGGAAGATTTCCAGTATTTTTTAAAAACCCTACTGTTTGGAATATTCCCATTTCTTTGCTTTTGGTGGGTAAATTGGCTGTCATTATTTTTATTTCCAAAAGTCAGAGGAGTCTGATACATTGATCTTGCTGCAGGCATGACCATTGTCATTAAAGACAGGTCAGTGCCACCATAACTTCATCTGGAGGGAGAAGGGCCTGTTGTCGGTGCACACAAATGGCATGAGGTCAGCACTGCCACTTTGTAGAGGGCGTGGCATTTGTGCCTGCCTGCCTGCCTTTCTCCCTACCAGTGGACAGGATGTGTGTGTGCCTCTATTACCTTTCTGTATTCTTTGCCTGTAATAGCTCAACCTCCATCTTCATAATTCAAGGACAGGTTTTATTGGTCAATTTTTATAGATGGGGAGATTGAGGTTCACATAGTAATAACTTTTGCAAGGTTCAGAGCTTTTGATGGTCAACTCAGGCATGAAATTCAGATCTCTGATGCCCAAACTTCTATTCTTCCCCTTATCCATGTACCCCTGGTACTCAGAAAATGTTTCTTCCAAGATCGTACAGGATGCTGCTAATTAAATGTTTAATTAGAAATGGGATTTAGTGCTAGAGCTATTTTCACTAGTAATGAGTTATTTCCTAGGTGACTAAAATTTTCCACTAATTTCTGGGAGATGCTTATTTTTTCCTTGCTTTTATCTTCTTGTAAACTGTCTTATTCTTGAAGCACCATGTGAGCCATTAAGCTTTCTGATTATTTTAGATATAGTGTGTATTAAGGTTTGGCTAGAGGCTCAGGAGAATTGATTGTAGACATGTTGTAAAATGTTATTGCTGTGTTTTTCAGCCTTGTTTTAGACACACAGAATCTCCTCTAGGAGGAAGTTTATGGACCTGTTTGTTATAGTGGCTGTTACTATACTTTCTCCTCAGGGAGGAAAATCTCTGAAGTTTCTTGTTGAATTGAACATGAAATCTTTATGTCAGGTTTAGTGTTACAGCTCTCTGGGAAATATAGTTTGACTCTGGAATTTATAAAAATTGTCATGGCAATAATTTTTAAAATTCTGCAATGTAGCACTTACATCCTACTATTTCCATCTGATCCTATGCAGATTTTTAAAATATTTTTGTGCCCCTTATATATAATTGACTTTATTTCTTTTTATCCACCTTTTTTCTTTTGCAGTGTGGACGTAAGTCTAGGGCTTCATGCCTTCTAGTCGAGTACTGTGGCTCCCAGCCCTCTCTTTGTCCACATTGTGAGGGTATTTATGAAACTACATTGTGCAGTATCTTCATCAGGTTATTATTTAACCCTTTGATATCCAAAAGATAGCTGACTCTGTTGGATTTTAGGCCCAGATGTTTGTCACCCATTTTGAATTAGGAACTTGAAGAAGGGGGAGGTCAGGGTCTTGAAAGATGAACCTAATTGCAACTACATTTTTCTCCTGAAATAGCCATGGAAGTGCAAAGCTCCTGGTAGCAGCTAAAGTTAAGGAGGTACAATTTCTCTTCTAAGTGGGTTGTGGAAAGCTTAGCTGCTCCTGCAGGGTTGAATTGTTGATGTGAGGAGGGGTTAGAAAGGTGCATGAGAGCTAGGGTAGAACTGACAGTAACAGATGAAAGTGTTGGCACCTGAGCAGAAACCAGGTGACTATTCAGAATCAAGGTGAGTCAAATCAAGAAAATAAAAATATGGAGAAGTGAGCACGTACCCTAGATAGAACATGTAGTTATATCAGAGATGGTATGTAGTAGGTATGGGAGGGGACAGAGTCAAAGCAGATGGATGATAAAGCCGCTTTAACCATTATAAAGAAATCCTCTCGTGTTTAATTGTGGAGGCCTGGGAATGACTTTAGAGATTTTTCTTCTTATAGCTGGGTAGGTGGGGCCAAAGCTAAGGGTGATGCCATCCTTGATTGCTGAAGTTAGGAAGAAGTATTTGTTTACTAGGTTGTTCTTTGACAGGTGGAATCAATAAACAGCAATTTGATATATGCATGTTTTGTACATGATACTTCTCTAGACCCTAAGAAGCACACAGTTTTTGCCCTCGTGAGACAACTGATTCAGATGAGAAGGTGGAGCCATAGGCCTAGCAGATAAACCATAGTCAATTTTTAAATTAGTTTTTCGACTCTTCGATCTTGTTTCTAAATCTGTTAGACAGTTAAAGCATTTCCTGCTTTGCTGGTATCAGGATTATTGTGAATTAAATGAGATAACTTATGTGAAAGCCCATTGTAAATGGCATCGTGGATGAAAATATAGTTGTTATTAATAATTTGCCATTTGTAATTGGAAGCCTGCTGAATAGCAGCTTTTAAAAAATTCATTCATATGTAAATGAGGTGGAACGCTTGTAATCAGAGGTGCTTAATGAAGGTCATGATTAAAAGTAGAAGAATGAGTCAGGAGACTGTTTTTAAGTAAGGCTAATATACACCCAGGATTTCTCTTTCAAACTAATAAATGCATGTTTAATACAGAAAGTTAATGTTTAATATATATCTAAAATGTTTTACATTTTTGATGAAGAGAAAAGTATTTGGCGAGTGTTACTAAGCTATGAAAAAAGTAGGAGTCTATTTAGTAGCAAAATTACATGATGTGTCTCATTCTACATTCTTAAACAAGCTATTTTTAGCATATTTTTGAAGCAAGGATGAATTCCAGTTATAAGATTTGGTGATTAAAGCCGAAAAAAATATAAAGTAGTTATGCAAAGAAATCTTTTCATATGGGTTGGATCCGTTTCAAGGTTTAAAACTGTTACCTTCAAGGACCTCCCTGGTAGCCACTGGTTTGTAGTCTTTGTGGGATGAAGAGCAACGAGAAAAAAGCCTGAAGATGAGCCAAGGACACAGTGTCCCACTTTTTCAAAACCAAAATTTAAAAACTTCTGGAATTCTGGGATTTCTTAACTATTGAGGGTGTTGTAGCTATGTTGTCAGCAAGTTCTGGACACAAGTTCAACTCTGTGGCCTTAGCCTGCTTTTCCTATCCTCCAGCCCTGTTCCTGTCAGTTAGGGTCTGCCCTCTGAACCTTGCCTGCTCCTTTATTTTCTTCTGTGCTCAGCCAGCTCTGAGCAGTGCTAAAGGAAAGTGCTTATTCATGCCCATCTCATCCTGCTAACAGCTTTTTACTTATTGTCATCAGTCTTTCCTTAAGGTGGAGGCCTCATATTATCATGAACAAGTTACTTTATCTTTTTAACACCATTTCAGAGAAGCTGATTAACTTTTCAGTTGCATGGAAACAGTTGCTTTATTGACTCAAATATTTCTGTTTTTCTGGCTTGTGTGGCATTAAAAACAATGGTCACCGAGTCAATCCAAGAGTAGAGATTACAAGGTATGTCTAGCTTTCTCTGAAAGAGGTGAGGAAGACACATGTGGTTTCCTTTTTAACCTACGCATTTGAAGTTCATTTGTTTGACAATTTTTTTCTCAGTGGTTTATATGCCAAGTGTTGGGAGGTTTTTTAAAAAATAAGAATGGAACTAGGTGTTAACATATTAGGACTCACAAGGCCAGGCATGTGACCATTAACTTATAGAGTAGATCAGAATGGAATAGAATAGAATAATAAAAGCTTAACAGAAATATTCAGCAGAAGTATAAATAGATAACCTTTTCTTTTTGTTAGAAAACCAAGTATATTTACTGTGAATTTCTGACCATTTTCAGTCTCTAAATTCTTCATCTCCAGCAATTCATTCCTCATTATTGTAATAAGTAGGCAGATTTAAGAATGGAAGTAAACTTGAACTTGTGAAGTCATCTGGGTTTTACGTTTTGTGTGCAAATGTTTGATAATGAAACACATCGATGGGGAAGTTACCATGAGGTAAAGCCCTGGAAATAACACAGATTTGCAGGGACACTTTCTTGGCTCTGGGGATTGCAGCCTGTGAGTGGTCCCTGGTGGTCATTTGGGGTGGTGGTTGGTGGTACAGTCATGGTAATTGGTGTTCTTCATTGCCATGTCATGTGCTAAGGCCAACTCTTCCTGGGTATTAGCTTGTGTAGTGTCCCCCATCTTACCTGTGGAGTTGGGAAGCAGGTTTTATGGGAGTTTCCTGACGTCTCCCAGTATTTACATAGGGAAACCAGTGTGAACTCAATGTAGGCCAAGAGCTTGCTGCACTGGGGCATTTTGTGTGGTGGAAGCTGTCGGGGTAGCTGAGCAGTACTTTGCAGCAGTAGTGACCACAGAGCAGTGGTCATGAGCCTACAGCCCGCGTGCCACAGACATGCACACAAGGAAAGGTTGTCCTTGTGGCTGGAAGGGGAGTGGGCCTTCCCTGCAGGCCGAATGCGTGGTTACTGTGGTTCTGAGCAGGCATCTCCTGGAAAAAGTTGGAAAGCACTGGGCACCTTCATATCCCGGGATGCTGATAGAATTACAAGGTTGTAGAGTCTGGTTTCAGTGGGGAAAGCAGGAAACACTGGCTTGAAGTTACAAAGATGTAACCTTTCAGTAAATAACAAAGAAAGGCTTATTTCAGATAGTGATACTTAATGACTGGGCTACAGATCGTAGACTCCTGCCTTTACAGTGTTTAAGTAAGTGCATGTGGACAGGATGTGGTGGAGGGGAGCCTGAGCCTTCCCATAAGTGGGGGTGCCTTTCTCAGGCTCCTTCAGGGCCTGACATTGTTGCAGTCTTGGGGCCCCTGCATTTCCGTGGAGATGGAGGAGTGGTACACACACAGTTTTAGGAGCAAGCTCTGCCCTCTGCTGCTTGACAGCACAGTTGAAGGTTATGAACGTTTATGTTTACGTTAACTTCTTATACTCTGTGCATCTCAAAGGACAGAAATCAGTAACCTGTCTTGGTGTTACTGTTCCATAAGTAAATCTTAGATCCTGTTTACTGTAGCTGGTGCAGGCCTTCTCTTCTACCACTCTGTATGCATTTCTGTCCACATCGAGTACTTCACAGTTTGTGGCGTAATGCCTTCCTGTATTTAGCTTTATGGTTCTATTCTAATGCATCATAGGAGGAGGCTAGTGTTACAGAACAAAATTACAGTAAAGTTAAAGATGATATTAGTTTTTGTGATTCTAGAACCAGACAACACTTCATGGTATAAAAACAGAATGAATGTTTGATGACCTGAGTAAAGGGAACGTCCTCATGGACAGAGAGGGCTGCGGAGTGCAGGAATACAGAACTAAGGATGGGTGGGCTGCCTCAGAGCTACTTCCCTGAGACAGTTAGAGTGGAGGGAATCTGCTCATTGTGCAGACCCGAGAAAATGGGGTCTTCAGAGTGGTGGTTGTGAATAGTCTGTTTGGAAAACTAGCTTATTTCGTAGTTCATTTGTTTGATCACATCACATGTAGCTTGAAGACTCTTTTCTCATTTGGCTTGGTCTGCTGGGCCCTCATGTAGGAGTTCTGTCCAGAATAATAGCTTCCTGTGAACCTTGTTTAACATCAGTAAATGTTTGAATGAATTGGTGCCCAGAGCTTTCTTTGTGCTGTTACATTCTCTGATCGGAGACCATTAGTCCAAAGGTATGGGACAGTGCTGAATCTGTGCAGTCATATTAAATCAGGAATTGATCACTTTGTGTTTTACTAGTCAATTATTGTTTTTTAAATGGAAGAGGAAGAAAATGACCTTTGTATTTAGATGGATAAGTTTGCACTGCATACAGTACTCAAAACTGGGAGGACTAATATGGATTGATTGATTGATTGATTGATTAGTTGGTATCAGGAATCTAACTCAGGTCCTCATGCTTGCTAGATAGGCACCTGCACTGCTGAGCTATATCCCTGGCCCTAATACAGTTTCAGTAATGAAATGAAAATGTGCCTCACTGGGAATGTTACACACATAGGTGTGCAATGAATGTAGGCTAACATTTTTAATGGTAGGCAAGCACTTTACCATTGACTACACTCCAGCGTTTTTTAAATTTTTGAGACAAGGCCTCAGGGAGTTGCTTTGGCAAATTGGTGATCTTTCTGCCTTAGCTGAAGTAGCTAAAATTATAGGTACATGCCACCGCACCCAGATGGTTTTATTTTGACTTAGAGAAATATCTCTTCCTTTAGTTGTTACATACTTACTTGTATTTGTTCTAGGATCTTTTCTTATTACCTCACCTTCTTTTGGCTTTATATCTGTAGTAGCAGTTTGCTTATATAATGAATTGAGTCGTGGGGTCAGCTAAATGGTTCATACTGGCTGTTATGTAAAAGATGTGGGACTGTTAGTGAAATGAGGAACTGAAGCTCTGATAATCAACCTGAGACCATAAGAAGAAACAGATTGCTGTTATTTGTGCTGGGCATGTGCTTCTTGCTAGAATTCTGTATTTAACATTCCTATGAAATATTTTTTCTCTGAAGCTAATAGTGATTGTTGTATTCAATAGAAGATAACAGTCTAGTAAATAGAACTCAGTGCATGAATAGTTAAGAACACGGATGATATGATCTTGAAGAAATAAGTAAAAAGGAATGTAAAATTTGATCCTGGTTGAAATGGAAGCATTTGAAATGCAGCTGGGTAACAGCAGATTTAGATGCAGAATGTGTGAGTTGTATGTATGCTAGATTCTGATTTCTTAAAAACTGGAATGTGGAGGCTTAAAGAGAAGGCAAGGACCAAAATAGTAACCAAGTCCAAATTCAGTCAGATTAGGGGAGTATTGGCAGATTAACAGTGAGTCACTTAACCACAACCTGTTCTCAGGTGAAATGTCTTTCTCTCTCAATTCTTGATTTCATATTGACTTGAAATGTCATGGATAAATAAATTATCTGGCTTATTACAGAAAACTTTATTATCATTGACCTTATAAAATGCCCTATGGAACAAAATTAGATAGCTCGTGAGATAAGTAATTCAGTCATCTTTCACATCAATGCACAGATGAATGAAGGCTGAATGTAATTTGTATTGCTTATGAGGAGAATGATCTGTATTTGAAATTTTCTAAACTCATATTTATTATCATAAAGGCTGTCTGGTCTTTTCCACCTGATTTTTAGAAAAAGACTGAAAAATACTAACCAGGTAGTTTGACTTTGGTCTGATTATTTCCTAAATTTTATTCCCTAAGTTTCTGTAGTTTTGTTATGTAGCTTTTCTTTAGCTTTTTCACTGAAAGATGTAAAGAGTTTTTATATGGTAGTAATATTTTTTAGCAGTTACACTGCAACTTGAAAGTATCTTTTGATGCTGCTGTGCTATAGCATTATCTTGAACCCAAATGAGCAAGAATAGGTACATCTTTGATGGAATTTTAGTAATAATCCAGTCTGTTCTTCTCTTCATTCTTCTTATCACTAGGTACTTGAATGCCATGCTCTTCAGTATAGTGTTCTCAGATATTAGTAATAAGACCTTTCATCCAACTGTCTCAAACCGAAATCAACTTGGTAGCCACTAGACACATGTTGCCTCTTAAATTAACACTAGTTGAAATAAAATTAAACATTTAGTTCTTTAATGTAGCTACTAGCTACATTTCTACCACTTAGCTCCTTGTGGCAGGAAGCTGCCATGTTGAGTGGTATTGTTTTGTGGGACATTTCTTCCACTCAGGTTGAATTGGCTGCCTCGGCATATTCCTTGACTCCACATCTGGAAGACATCTCAGCATCTCCTTCCTCTTTTCAATCGAGATCTAAATCTCTCAGATTGTTACCTTAAAAGAATTTCCATTTTAATTTATTCTTCTAAATTAAGGCTCAAATGCAGTTTATGCTTCTGCAGCAGTGTTCCCTGTGGAATGCTACTTGATTTTTTACATGTGCGGTGGGCCAAGATGTGCTTAGGGACTTTGGTCATTTCAGAGTAGGCATGTAAATGCTGGCTGACACAATAAAAATGTTTGTGGATGAATATGGTGTTATTAAGTTATATTTTAAGAGCTAGAGATAATTCGGGTACCTGCACCTAAGAAGAGAGGTGGACATCCCTGGTAGGAATGTCCCTAACACGAGTTCAAAGGTGGGAAATTTCAGGGGGCTCCTGGTCATTGGCTGCAAGAAGACACCATCATCACTACTCAGAGCTTATCAAACACATGAGCAGAAATGATGGCTTTTTCTGTAGAAACTGTGTACCCCTGTATTGGCAGTGATAACACTTTTTAGTAGATGTACTGTGTTTTACACTCAATAGCGTTAACCTATAACTTCAGAGGAGATCAGGAATCTAGTTAAAGTTTCAAGACCTTTGTAGTTCTTCATTTATGTTGGGAACATTTTATTGAATAAAAATTCAAGTATATATGTCCAAAAGGAGATGGCCCAATATTCTTTAAGAACAGTCTGTCCATAGTCAGACAGAGTCATCCTCATACTTTTCCCTACTAATGTGATCTTGGACAAGTCACCTGATCCTCAAATTCTTCATTTTTGGTGGAGGTACCTATCTGACTCTGAGGAGTAAATTAACTATATGAGAGATGATAGCACTGTGATTGGTCCTGACTAAAGTGTTGACCATATATCAAATAACAAAAGTAATAATTTTATAGTAGCTTTTCACACAGATGGGAAAATTCCTAAACATAAATGATTGTCGAGAAAACACAAAGAATGTTGGACACTTTCCTTCTCCCTAGGCATAATTACAGTCACAGTTAGTTGGTATATACATAACCAGGTGTTTATAGTGCTGGTTTCAGAGACTCATCAAATCAGTCTGATTTGTAGAGGTAAAATGAGGTCAGAGTAATCTAAAACTAAGGGATAATTTTCTGTAATTGTAAATAAGGTGACAGTAGAAAAAGCTCATTTTTTCTTTTATTACATGTAATCAAGAACATGCTGTACAGCTACTCCTCAAGAAGAGAGAAAAAAGCTATGTGCTATTTTGACTTGGAGTAAGCAAAATAGGACATACATAAAATTGAGTAGTACTGAATGATTCCGTTTTCCCCCCTGTATTTTGAAAAGAATGCTGGCAGTCTTACTATTGTTCTCAAATCTACTGAACTATGTCTAAGCTTTGCATATTGAGATCATTCTTTTTGGTAGATTCAGAGTTGTTTTTCTTCCATATGGAAGAAAGCCCCACTTTTCTTCTTTTTAAGCCCCATTTCTCTTGCCCTGGGTTTTCATGAAACTATTTGACATAATCCAACCCACTTTAGAGGTGCCTTGTTCATGCATCTCCTTTTTAAAAAACTAAAATTACAGGTATCTGTCACTCAAATAAAACTTCTTAATCAGTTTTTTGTATTCCATATCTTCAGAGGGGCTGCTTATGCAACATGCTTGGTAAAGTTCTCCTGAATGAATGAATGCCTCTTCAGTACATTTTTTCTTTTTAAAAAATGATTTTTAAATTGGTTTTAATGGTGTATTTTATACATACAGTATGATCACATTTAACATTGAGAACTTAACGTGTACATGATGCATCCTGAATCTCATTTTTCCCCTTTCCTCTGACCTCCCTATAATCCATGCCCCCTATATACATAAGCTTTGTTTCCTTTTTTTATTATCAGGTTTTTCTTACCCTTCTTTATTTTCCGTTACCCACCCTTTCCTTATCCTTTTTGCCTATTTTCTTCCTATTTCACATTACCTGTCATACAGTTTGGCATTCATGTACACCTTCAATTTTTCATACTATAAAAAAGATACAATACTTACACATCTATGTCCTATTTATTTTAGTTCTGAGTATGTATATCGTTGAGGTACATCCACTTGAGTATAAATGATTCCAGTTTATCATTCTTTATGGTTGAGTAATATTCCATTTATTAAAAAACCCATACATCTTTATCCGGTCTCCAGTTGATGGACATTTCAGCTCTGTCCAATTTTAGCTCTCACAAACTGAGCTGCCCTAAAAATGAGTGTATATATATTGTTTGGTAGGATTGTTTTAATTCTTTGGGTATATGCCTAGTAGGGGAATAGCCAGGTCAATTGGACCTCGAGTCCTAGTTTTTTAAGGAATCTCCACAGTGATCTACATAGAAGTTGTACAAATCTACATTTCCACCAACAGTGAAGAAGGGTTCTTTTTTCCCCACAGCCCCAACAGCATTTCTTTTTGGCTGATTTCATGATGGGAGCCATTCTTTGTGGAATGAGATGGAATCTCAGTGTTGTTTTCATTTGCATCTCTCCAGGGACCAGCGATGTTGAACATTTCTTCTTATGTTTCTTTGCTACCTTCACTTCTTATGAAAAAATCTGTTCATTTCAGGCACTCATTTTTTAATTGGGTCTAAATTTGGGGGGCTGATTTTTTGAAATTCTTTGTATATTCTCGTAGTCCTTTGTCTGAGGAATAACAGGTAAAAATTTTTCCCATAATGTAGATTGTCCTCTCACACTTTTAGTAGTTTTTCTTGCTGTGCTGAAGCGTTTTAGTAAGTTAAGATCAAAATTGTTGATTCTTTCTGCTAGTTTCCATGATGCAGAGGTTTTGTTCATAAAGCCGTTCCCTATGCCAATGTCTTCAAGAATTCTACCTAATCTGTTTTACAGCAGATTAGTGTTTCTCTTTTAATATTTAAGTTTCTAACCCACTTTGATTTTAGATTGGTGCATAGTAAGAGGTAGATGTAGCTTTAATATTTGACAAGTTGAAACCCAGTTTTTCCAGCACCGTGTGTTAAAGAGGCTATTTTTCCTCCAGTGAAGGTGTTTAGCTCCTTTGTCAAAGATGAGGTGGCTTAGTATATCTGGGGTTATTTCTGGATCTTCTAGTCTGTTCCACTGATTGCTGGGTCTGATTTTGTTTTGTTTGCCAGTCCTATGCTGTTTTTATCATAGTGGCTTTGTAGTATGGTTTCAAGTTGCAGATTGTGATACCTCCTGCTATAATCTTACTACCTAGAATTACTCTTGTTATTCTAAGTCTCTTGGTGTACCAGATGAAATTTTGGATTTTTTTTTTCTCTAGCTCTGTGAAATATACTGTTGGGATTATATTGAACCTATATAGTAATTTTGGCAATATGGCCATATTGACAATTGATTTTTCCTACCCAGAATAAGGGATGCTTTTCCATTTTCTGATAACCTCTTTGATCTCCCTTTTCAGAATGCTATAGTTTTCAGACTAGAGGTCTTTCACCCCTTTTGTTAGATTGATTCCTATATACTTCATTTTTTTGGATGATATTGTAAAGGGAATTGACTGCCTGATTTCTCTTTGAGTGAGACTGTTGTTTGTGTGTATGAGATTTTATTAATTTTTGAGTGTTTACCTTGAATCCAGCTATGCTACTGAATCTGGTGATTAAGTCTAGCAGTCTTTGGCTGAGTTTTTTGGATCTTCTATGTACAGTATCATGCAATCAGCAAATGAAGAGTTTAACTTCTTCCTTACCTATCTTGATTCTTTTTATTCTTTTTCTAGTCTCATTGCTATGGCTAATGTTTCCAAAACTATACTGAACAGAAGTGGTGATAGTGGACATCTTTGTCTTGTTCCTGATCTTAGCATGAAAAGTTTCCGTTTTTGATCATTTATTGTGATGCTGGCTATTGGTTTCTCATAAATAGCCTTTATGAGTTTGAGATAAAGACTATTCCAATTTTCTGTAAGAGTTTAATTGTGAATAGATATTGGCTTTTGTGAAGTGCTTTTTCTGCATCTATTGAGATGACCATATGGTTTTTGTCCTTGAGCCTGTGTTAATGGAGGGTATTATATTTATTTATTTATGCATGTTGAGCCATCCTTGCATCCCTGGGATGATTCCAACTTAGTCAGAGTGTATGATTTTCTTGATGATTGTCTGTATACTGTTTGTCAGTATCTCATTGAGAATTTTTACATCAATCCACATTAGGGAGATTGGCCTGTAGTTCTCTTTGTTTGGTTGGATCTCTGTCTCCTTTTGGAATCAGTATAATGGCTGCTTTCAGGAATGAATTTGAGAGTACTGCTTCCCTTTCGATTTCATTAAAGAGTTTGAGGAGTACTGGCATTACCTCTTCTCTAAGACTTGTGGAATTCAGCAGTAAAGCCATCAGGACTCAGACTTTTCTGTATCGGTAAGTTTTTAATTACAGCTTCAGTTTCACATATAGATATTGGAGTATGGGACAGGGCTTTAGCTCAGTGGTCTGGCATCTGCATTGCAAGAACAAGGTCCTGAGTTTGATTCCTGGTAACCATATACAACAATGCTGGGCATAGTTACTCATGCCCACCTGCAATCAGTACCACATACCACAGTGCCAGGCATGATGGCTCATGCCTGTAATCCCAGTACTTGGGAGGCAGAGGCATGAGGATGGCTGTGAGTTTGAGGCTGGACAGGGCCACATAGGGAGCTCAGGACCAGTCTGAACTACAAAGCAATACTGTCTCAAAAAAAAAAAAATATTGGGTTGTTTAACATTTTTATGTCTTCTTCATTCAACTTTGGAAGTTCATATGTATCTAGGAGTCTGTCTTCTGTGTTTTCTGTCTTATTGGAGTACAATAAGGTAGGTGTTTATTATCCCCTGAAGTTTTGCTGGATCTATGGTGATATCCCCCTTTTCATTCCTGATAGCATGGATTTGAGCCTTTTCCTTTCTTTTTTGATAAAGTTGGCTGAAGGTCTGTCAATCGTATTTATTCTTTCAAAAAAACCCAACTCTTTGATTTGTTGATTTTTTGGTATCATTCTCTTAGTTTCCATTACATTCATTTCTACTCTAATCCTTATAATTCCCTCCTTTGTAGGAGTTTTGGGTTTATCTTGCTCCTCCTTTTGTAGTAGTTTGAAATTAAGCATTAGGTTATTTGAGCGTGCTGTTTTCCTTACAGGCATTCACTTCTATGAGTTTTCCTCATAGAGCTGCTTTCATTTTGTTCCATAAATTCCTGTGTGTGGTATGGCATTCTCTTTCAGTTGTAGAAATTGTTGAAATTCTTTTGTGGCACATTGGTTGCTTGGGAGAGTGTTATTCAATTTTCATGTGTTTATGAGGTTCTTGGAATTTTTTTTTTGCTATTGATCTTCAATTTCAAGGCCCTGTGGTAAACAGTATACAGCAGATTACTTCAGTTCCTTTGCTTTTACTTAAGCGTGCTCTATGACTAGCATGTGGTGCATTTTGGAGAATGACCCATGAGCAGCTGAGAAGAATGTATATTCTTATTTTGTAGAATGAAATACTCTATAGACATCTATTAAGTCCATTTGTTCAAAAGTTTAGTTCAAGTATTTCATTATTGATCTGTTTTGTCAGTCTGTTTGTGAGAGTGGGATATTGAGGTCCCCTACTACTATTGTATTAGTGCTTATCTGGCTTTTCATGTCCATTAGTATTTGTTTTATTTAGTTGAGTGCTCTAGAATTTGGTGCATAAATATTTATGAATGTCATTTCTTCCTCTTGGACTGTTCCCTGTACGAGGATGTAGAGTTTTTCTTTGTCTCTCTTAATCAGTTCTGTTTTGAAATCTATTTTGTCTGCAAATAAGGTAGTCACTTCTGGTTTTTGGGTTTATTTTGAAGGTTTTTCTTTCTTTCTTTTTCTTTTTTTTGCAAGTTTTCTGTCACATGGAGAATTGTTTTCCTTTTTTTTTTACTTTCAGTCTGAGAGTAAAAAATTCTGAATTCGATGTGTTTCATATATACAGCATATTTTTGGATCTTGTTTCTTAATTCATTCTGCTACTGATATTAATCTGTCTCACTGGTAATCTATCTAAATGGTAATCTGTCTAACTGATTTAACTTTGTCATGATATTTTTCTGTTCTTGGTTCTTTTATTGTTTGTTTTCCCTTTTTCCATTTAGTTCCTTGTCTTGCCCAGTGAGTTCATTCTGCTGGGTATAATGTGATTGTGACATTCACTGTCATTCTGTAGGATATTGTTTATAATTTTTTGGAGTGCAGGTTTTGTATTCATTAAGTTTCTTGAGGGTTCTTTTCATCTTTTTTCCATTGATATTGAAGAATAGTTTGGCAAGATACCTCAATCTAGTTTGGAGGTTGTTTTCTTTCAGGGCTTGAAATACTTCACTCCAGGCTCTCCTTGACTTAACTGTTTGTGCTGAGAAGTCAAATGTAATTCTGATGGGTTTTCTTTTGCGTAGCTTGTTTCTTTTCTCTGACTGTTTTCAATATTTCATTCTTCTGTTGGCTTTCTGGAATCTTGGTAATTATATGCCTTGGTGTAGATTTTTTTTAATATCACAGACACTTGGAGTCCTGTATGCCTCGTATCTGTAAGTCCAGTTCTTTTCCTTTTTCTATGAAGTTTTCAGCCATTATACCTGTGAACAGCTTTTGTATATCTTTTGTACCATCTCCGGTATCTTCATTGACTCCAGGAAGTCTTAGGTCATTCTTCTTTGCATCATCTAGCAGCTGCTGTATTGATTTCTTGTACCTTGATATTTTTCATAAATTATTCCTTTCCTTTTCATTGGCTACAATTCTGTCTTCTATGTCTAATATTATTCTATCTTCACATTCATTCACCTTATTTTTGAAACTTTTGTTGGAATTTTTCATTTCCTGGAAATCTATTTGAAGCTGTTCAGCAGATTCCATTACTTTCATAATCTGAGATTTTATCATATTCCTGGTCTCTTCTTTAGTGTTGTTAATCATATCTTCCAGTGTGGACACTATGTCTGTTTTTAATCTGAGAAATTATTTCTGATTTCCATTTTAGAAGATCCTCTTTTGATGATGGCTCAGAGAATCCTTAATGTTGGAGCTTCTGTTTGCTCTATTCCCATATTTCCTGGTTTTCCTTATGGTGATAATTTTTGTGTCTAGATTTTTGAATTTTTTTCATTTCTTTCTTTTTTTTTTTCCTGCTCATGATTTTGGTTTAATTCCCAGCTTGCTTGCTGTCTGGGTAATATTTAATGAAAGTCTCTTTTTTCTTAATATTTGGAATCCTCAGATTTTTACTTCCAAGGTTGCCCTCATTAGATCAGTAATGGCTTTTATGTGATCTCAGCTCTGATACACCATGGAAGGTATTTGAACAGAATAATCACATTATCTCAGTTGATAAAATACAATCAGTATTATCAACAGTGTGAAGCACAGCACAAGTAGTAATAAACTTTGGCAATTACTATTTGATACCTTTAACTTCATGAATTAGATCTGTGACCATATGCCAATATTGAGAACTATCTTGAAATATATTTACAACATACAGTACCTTTAATATAGCAGAGCCACCCTTTGGGAATAAAAGGTTACTGGGGATTTGGGGGAAGTTCGAGAGAGATTAAAAATAGGGTTAGAGTATATATAAAGATTACAAAAACTTCAGGAAACTAATAGATACTAGCGAACAAAGGGACAAATATAAGACAGAACAGACATAAGAGCAAGACTACTAGAAACCTTATTTACCCTCCTATAATAGTAAAAATAGAAAAAAGTATATTACAGAAGTATAATAGAAGAAAGAGAGAGTAGGGAAGACTGGCATGCATTAGCATTGGTGAACTGATCTGACCAGAGAATAGGAGAGGATGAAGGAAAAAAGAAGAATAGGGACACCCAGCAGCAGCAGGCTAGCAGGAGACAGTTTTCCTTCTCGTAAACATAAGAGCAACTGAGAGAAGAAAAAACATGAAATTGAACAGACTTGATAACAATAGATTAGAGAAATGAAAAATGAAAGGTCAGTAAAAACAAAGAAAAAGAATAACAATAATAACGGCAACAAAAAGTCAAATCCAAAACTACTACCAAAAGGGCCCTATATGGCATGGACCAGCTGTCCCTTTTAGATGGTGTGGGCAGTAGCACTCAAATGGGAGTTCATTAGTCACAGGGAGACAGCCAGCTGTCACCCCTTATCTAGACTCTGGCTATAATGACTGAGTTGAGCTCAGTGAACTCCTGCAGCTGTCCATGGTCTTGTAGTTGGAATTGACTCTACTAACTCACCAATGGCTATAGTCAGTAGGATTTCTTCACTCTTCCAGTCAGTGTTTTTTTGATGTGGACAGGGTAAGGAATGCAGCAACAGCCTCTGCCTAGGTTCCAGCACCACTGTTGCACTTAATCTGTGTGTGTAGACAAGCAGATGGAATCTCTTTAGGCTCCTCCCTATGCACCAGTTGAGTATGGACAAGGAAGTAGATGGGGTTTCTCTCACACTGATCATGTGAGAGCTCAAGGTAACAGTGCTATGGAACAGTGCCCAAGAAGCAGGTCAGAGGGCTGCCTGTGGCAGCAGTGCTGCCCAGTATGATCAAACTAGTAAATGGAGTTTCTACAGGCTTCTGCTTCTGGTCTGGTAGCAGAAGAGCTCAAGGCCAGAGCACTGAGGAATTATGCCCAGGGCCACATATCCAAGGGCTCCCTGCATCGCAGCAGTGCTTACCCACTGTGAGCAGACTAGTAGGTGGGGTTTCTGTGGGCTTCTGCTCCTGCCCTGGCTGCAGGAGTGTTCCGGGCAGCGCGCTGTGGACTGGTGCCCTGGCCCACACCTCAGAGGGCTCCAGTACCTTTTTCTTCTATATAATCTTCCCAAGTAAATCATAACTAAAAAACTGTATTTTTTAATTAGCTCAGAGATCTAGCATCTTGGTGACACTTATTTGTTAGATTGCTCTGTGGTATGGCTGCTAATACCCCGTGTCCTAGAAATAGTTTATAGGGTGTTTATAGGTCTGTTCAGCAGGTATAAAATCTTTAGTGCTATTTCCCTGCCATGTGCCAATAAAACAGTAATAATCTAATCATCAAGGTTTTTATTAAATTTAATTATTGTTGGAAAAATTAATACAAAGGCTCTTGTCAGTTATAATTCTTATGTGGATAATAAGTAATTCATTCTGTAAACAGTTACAAAGCTTAAAATGCATGTGTTGTTGAATTTATGAACTGAGCAGTTCAGTTGAGTATACCTGTGTTATAGTTGAGTGATTTTCTGCCCTTTGGCTGTTATTAACCATGAGTTCTTGAAGTTAATTTCAGAGTTTATTCTAGGAGAGGGAGTTGGAATTATACAGGAATTCACTCACCAAATTAGTTTCTTACCCACACTAATTAAAAAAGAACTAGTTCTGGGATTAGAGTTCTCTTGATGAAATTGTCAAAATGTGAAATCTGAATATAAGACTTTGTTGAAGACTTGAAACCATTTTGCCTACTGGTATTTAATTTTGTTTTCATTTTTTTCTTTTTAGTTTTAGTTTTGATTGCTGTTACTACTGATATCTAAGCCACAGTGGTGATGCTGTCTGAGGGAAACCTCTGCAACCAATAAGTCAACAATTACATGGTAAGAGCATGTTCTTCCACCTTGTTAAAGTCACTTAATTTCTATCACATTAGAGTCTAGAAGTTTAACTGGAAGGAAGATAGTATATTTTAATATTTAACTTGAATGTTAGCATATTTTAATAACATTTTAGAGCATTTATCCTAATCAACAGTTCAGTAATTTGAAAGAAAAAAATGACTTGATGTATTCATTTCATATTAATTTTTTTTGTATGTCTGAGAGGTACATATGGCTATCTAGTTTGATTTACTAAGCTGTGATCTCTGCTTGGGTGGAGTGGTACATTATTGTAATGACAGCACTCAGGAGGCTGAGGCAGAAGAATTACAGTGAATTTGAGGCCAGCGTTATCTCAAAATCAAACAAAAAAATTAAAAAACTAAAATGAGATTTCATTTTCCTCCTTATATTTTTTGTTCATTTGTTTATCTGGGAATCTGGCTAATAATGAATGGGCATAAGGAGTTAAGATTTAAAAACTTTAAAACTTATCAGTTTTACTGTAATTTACTCAGAACTGAGTTGGTGATAATTCCAGCTAAAATAAGTTTTTTGAATTATTTATAGATTTCATAATAATTGAGAAGTAGACATAATCACACTAGTAAGGCAAGTTATTCCTTTGAGCTTCACTTTTCCTCATGTGAAAAATGGTATCATTTGTTTTGCCTATTTTACAGAGTTGTAAAAAATTAAATAAATGAGGTGATAATATATGGAATCTTCCTCTGTTTTTCTTTTAAAAAAATAAGAGAATAATAAGCTTTGGCTTTTGAGATGGTATTGAATAAGATACTAGTGAGAATACAAGAGTTATCTTCATCCTGTCTCACTTTGACAATGGGCTGTCATTGTACTGACTTATAATAGGAAAATTGAGTTTGGTTTCCATACTTTTTGTTTATATATCTATATTCTTTGACCACAGTGAAATTAAGCTGGAAGTCAATATCAAGTATCTGAAAATCCTCCAATATTTAAAATCAGTGATCATATTCTGAGAACCCATGCATCAAAGTAAATTTTAAAAGAAATTAGAAACTATTTTGAATTGAATAAAAACTAAAAAAAAAAAAAATCAAAGTTTTTGGGAAATACTAAATACACTTTATGTTCAAAAACAAAAGTTTTAAAACAATAGTCCTAAACTTTCCTCTGAAGAATTCAGACACAGAGCTGGCTGGTGGTATAGCTCAGTGTTAGAGTGCTTGCCTAGCATGTGCAGGATCCTATGTTCAATCCCTAGAACTAGGGGAAAAAGATGAGAAACTGAAGAGTAAATTAAATCTCGAACAAAAAGAGAAAGGAAGTAACAAAGAACAGAATTGACTGAAGGGAAAATGAGAAAATGATAAAAAGTGATAAATCTCTAGCCACACTAGTCAGGATCAAAGAAAAGCAAAAATTCCTATTACTAGAAAAGAAGATAGGGCTATCACTACAGATCCTCCAGGTTAAAAAGGCAATGATGAAGTAGTATGAATCACTTAATGTCCATACATTTCCTAACTTAGATAAATGGACAAAATCCATCAAAAATACAAGCTGCCAAACTACACTTAAGAAGAAACAGATAACCTGAGTAAGTCGTTACTAAGATGTTAAATTTGTAGTTAAAACTCCTCCCACAAAGAAGGCTCTGAGTAAACATGACCTGATAGGTGAATTCTACTAACCTTTAATACTAGTTGTATACAAATTCTGGTTGAAAACAAAAGGAGGGAATATTAGCTTGGTTAGAAAGCTAATATTACCCTGATATAAAAATAATTGTTAAATATGTTATTAGTAAGTTAAAAACAGTTAATGTTACTGGGTCAAGTTTACTCGTTCCATCACAGGACAATCAAGTGGAGAAACAAGGTGAAGAGCAATGAAAGATGGTGTTCATCCAAAAATCTGCTTGAGGAAGAGATAGAGAACTCTTGTTACAAAGCCCATCTCTTCTGGAAGGAGATTTGTGATGGTTTTATAGGTAGTAATGATATTTTTAGACCAGTTGTCATCTTCCCACAGGCCAGATGATTGTGCCTACACATGAGATGTTTTACAGTTCTGCAAATCTCAGAAACAAAGATCATTATTGCCTTGTGATTTTCCTGTCACTGATGAGGTAGCATGAACAAATGAGAAGGTGGGGGTGGCTGCCCCTAGGACTTCTAGCTAATGGCCAAACTTCCTGTAATGAACCAAAAGAGGGCCTCAGTTCATTACATACAGACTCACAATTATTAACAAGAACAGCCTGAATGCTCATTTCAGTTTCCCACTGTCAGTCCATACCACAGTCTGTGGGATTCGGGTCATCCTGTCAGATCTGTTTCCTGCTGAATGGGGACTTGGCAAGGGTAAATGGAATGGAACCATCTTACCTGATGGGATTTAAATACTAATAGCTCTTTGGTAGCAGATTTCTCTGCTTAAAGTATGCAGTAGATTTGATGTATGTACAGTAAGAGCACAGACAGTATGATATCATTTGGATGATAAAAGTTTCAACCTGAGAACAGTTACTCAGATTAAGAAATCATATCCCAGGTGGGCTTATTAGCTAACACTGAAGGAGGCCATGTGAATTTCTTTGAAATTTTGGTAAATGACTGCATTTTATTCACCTACAGTGAATAAAACAATTTTCCAATCTGTTGTCCTAAACTTTACTATTCTATCTTATAATTCTTGTTTCCTAGTTTCCAGTCAGGTGGTCCTAACTAGCAAATACCTTTGTCTAATTTCTAAATTTAATCAAAATATAAAACACCAAAATTGAAATTTGAAGATCATAGTGTATAAACATTTGCAAGACATTTCTTGGCTCTGAGAGAAATCAGATGTGTAGTAACTGCATTTTACTTGTCTTATTTAGTAGAGAGCACGTACCCTGGGAACATAGGTCTGTCCTGGCATCCATGAAAACTGGGTCCAATTGTAAATCTGAACTAAAACATCTTTCATCAGAGAGGCCACATAAACAAAACATCTGAGGATCAAGGGCTGAAGGTCACTTGTCTTTTCTACAAAAGGGAGTTTGCCACTTCTGATGGAACTCTCTCTCCCTGGGTCCTGCCCAGCTCTTGGTCTGGGGGTGGTCAGCTCCTTGTTCTCTCCACATTTTGAGCCACACTCAATCCCTAGAGCAAATATATGTAGAGATTCCTCCAGTGCAGTTGGAAGTATCAAATTACTACGCATAATCACGCTATTAGCTGCTATTAACAGTGCCAATTTACAAGTGCTTAGTTGGTTGTCTATGTGTGTTAACACTCTTATTACCATAATATTATTGATTAATGCTGTGTTAGCTTTCCAGAGTTCCAAGGGGGCTCGGGAAACAGTAGTAACTTTGCAGCAAGCTGTGTTCAAGTTTTTACAGCGGGTTCCAAGCCTGTTAATTGGTCATAGGACAACCCTGTGCTCCAAGTCAACACCATAAACAAGGCTAAAAGAGGGACATAACACCTGAGGCTGACCATTGTGTGCAGTAGTGAAACTGGCCATAAGAACACATGTTGTCAGCACAGTTGTGGTCATCATCATTAGAATAGTGACAGAAAAGGATTTGCATACCCTATATATGGTAAATAAAACTAAGAAAGGAGTGAGTAAGTTTAGTTTGAAAAAGATAGTATCAAAAGAAGCCTTCTGTCTGACCAGTTTATTTTTATATGTGACCTTGTTTGCTGTTACAGTCCTCATCATGCACAGTAATTCTTATAGCCTTTATCACCTCCCAGCCCTCCAGTCAGAGGTGATACTGAGGCAAAGGCAGGTCTTTAGCTCCCCATAGAGGGACTAGAATCATCCCCTGATGAACTGTACATCCCACTACTGCTCTTCAGGCTTATCCCGGGTTCTCAGGATGTCTTTCTTAAAGGGAAGATCATCATCAAGGTCACAGCGGTCTCCTAATGCCTGAGAATCAGCTTCACTACCTTTCTAGATTTAGAAACTGGTTCTGTCAATATTGCAGTGTCCAAATAATGTATTTTCTAGAATTCCAGTAAAACAAGCAAGATCATGTTCTTAATCTCTTGTTTGGTAACTGGACAGGCTCATTGTCTACAGAGGCTGAGTGCTGACAAGGCCCAGGTTTTTTCAGCAGCAAAGTTTATTATCCTGTAAGTAACTGGCCTGAGGAAGATGCAGCTTGTTTTTCTCCTTTCTTTCTTTTATTATTATTATTATTATTATTATTATTATTATTATCTTTATTGGTACATTAAATATACACATCATGATTGCACTCCATAATGGGGATTTGTACCAGTATAAGACACAACTTAATTCTCATTTTTTCCCATAACCCTACCCACCCTACCACCCCCCCATATACATAAAATTTATTTCCTTACTTTTTTGTTACAATCTCAACATTTTCCCCCTTCACCCTATTTACATTGAGCATTTTCTATTTCACAATATATAACATACAATGCTAGGACTCATTACATCTTTATTTCCTCATACAAGAGAAAAGATGCGATATGTACCTATCTGTGCCCTATTTATTTCACTTATGAGGATATCCTCAAGGTATGTCCATTTAAGTAGAAATGATTAAAATTTATCATTTTTATGCCAGAGTAATACTCCATTCTGTAGAAGAACCACAGCTTTTTTATCCAGTCTCCAGTTGATGGACACTTGGGTTGTTTCTAAGAGGTAGCAATCACAAATTGGGCTGCCATAAACATGGGTGCACATATGTCACTGTGATATGAGTCTTTTAATTCTTGTGTGCATATACCTAGCAGGGCAATGGCCGGGTCAAATGGGACCATCAATCCTAGCTTTTTGAGAATTCTCCAAACTGATCTCCACAGGGGTTGTACGAGTCTACAGTCCCACCAACAGTGGAGAAGGGGTCCTTCTTCTCCCCAGCCGCGCCAACATTTGCTGTTGGCTGATTCTGAACTGGCAGCCATCTATGTGAAGTGAGATGAAATCTCAGTGTTGTTTTCATCTGCATCTCTCGAATGACTAATGATGATGAGCATTTCTTCATATGCTTCTTAGCTGCTCTTACTTCTTCCTCTGAAAAATATCTGTTCATTTCAGATGCCCATTTTTGAATTGGGTCATTAAATTTGGGTGGGCTGATTTTTTTGAGCTCTTTATATATTCTAGATAGTAGTCCTTTATCTGACGAACAGCTGGTAAAGATTTTTTCCCACATTGTTGGCTGCCTGTTTGCACTGTTGGTGGTTTCGTTTGCTGTGCAGAAGCTTTTCAAAAGAATGAGGTCCCATTTGTTGATTTCTTCAGCCAGTTCCTGTGCTATAGAAGTTTTGTTCATGAAGTCTTTCCCTAAGCCAATGTCTTCAAGAGTTTTACCTAACCTGTTTTGCAGTAGGTTTACAGTGTCTGCTTTAATATTTAGGTCTCTTATCCACTTAGATTTTAGCTTGGTACACGGTGAAAGAGTTAGATCTAGTTTTAGCCTTTGGCAAGTTAAAGCCCAGTTTTTCCAGCACCATTTGTTAAAGAGGCTATCTTTCCTCCATTGAGGATTTTTGGCTCCTTTGTCAAAGATGAGGTGGCTCGGTGTATCTGGAGTAGTTTCTGGATCTTCTAGTCTACTCCATTGATCCTCGGGTCTGTTACTTTGCCAGTACCACGCAGTTTTTATCACGGTGGCTTTATACTATCGTTTCAGGTTTGGAGTTGTGATACCCCCCACCATGTCCCTGTTTCTTAGAATTGCTTTGGCTATTCTAGGTCTTTTGTGGTTCCAAATGAAAGTTTGAATTTTTTTCTCTAGATCTGTAAAATATGCTGTTGGGATTTGAATCGGGATTGCGTTGAATGTGTAGAGTAGTTTTGGGAGTATAGCCATTTTGACAATATTGGTTCTTCCTACCCAGGAGCAAGGTATGTCTTTCCATTTTTTGATATCATCTTCTATCTCCTTTTTCAGAGTGCTATAATTTTCAGAGTAGAGGTCTTTCACCTCCTTTGTTAGATTGATTCCTAGGTATTTTATTTTTTGCGGTACTATTGTGAAAGGGACTGACTCTCCAATTTCTATCTCAGTGGGTCTACTGTTTGTGTATACGAAGGCTACTGATTTTTGAACGTTGACCTTGTAACCAGCTACGCAGCTAAAATTGGCGATTAGGTCCAGCAGTTTTTTAATTGAGTTTTTAGGATTCTCTAC